>JAJOZX010013616.1:85000-91327 GCA_023014485.1 Bathynomus jamesi | reverse complement strand
GGGATCTTCCGATTGCCGGTCAGATATGATAACCACTACACCATGAGCCTCACTCCTTCAATGCCCCTTGGGGCATTGGTTTCTGCGCGTATGTAGAAGAATTACGGCATTTGAAGGAGTGAGGCCCATGGTGTAGTGGTTATCATATCTGACCGGCAATCGGAAGATCCCGGGTTCGATTCCCGGGTGGTTACCTCATTTTTTCATTTGTTTCGTTCTCTCTCTCTCATCTTGCGCGGAATATCTCCTATACAAGCGTCGTTCTTTACGTTGATATATATATATATACAGGGGTTGGACAAAATAATATGAACACCTTGATAAATGGCGGTTTTTATTCTTAATATGGAGTTGGTCCTCCTTTAGCGGCAATAACAGCTGCAATGCGTCGGGGAATTGATTCATACAGCTTTTGGACAGTGGCTAGAGGAATCCTGAGCCATTCTTCGAGGAAACCCTGCTCCAGTTCCTCCAAAGACGCCGGCGGTGGGAATCGGCTTCTGACCTGCTGCTCCAACTGACACCACAGATGCTTGATAATGTTAAGATCCGGGGATTGTGGAGGCCAATCCAAGCGCTCTACTTCACTAACATGCTCTTCAAACCAGTTTTTAACGACCCCAGCGGTGTGGATTGGTGCATTATCATCCTGGAAGACGGCGCCGCCATTGGGAAACAGCGTTTGGACCATGGGGGACCTGGTCAGCCAATATTGACAGATAGACCTGGGCGTTAACCCTACCATGCAGTACTACAGCTGGGCCAAGAGTATTCCACGATATTGCTGCCCAAACCATCACAGATCCGCCTCCATGCTTAACGGTTGGGGTCAGGCAGTCGGGGTCATAAGCATCTTTAGGCTGTCTCCAGACGTAAACTCGACCGGAACATGGAAATAGCGTAAAGGAGGATTCCTCGGAGTAAACTACATTCTTCCACCGGTCCATTGACCAATTCTTATGGTCATCACACCATTTTCTGCGCCGCTCAATGTTGATGTGCGAAAGGAAGTGTTTGGCAATTTCAGCCCTCCCATGGTATCCAGCTCCATGGAGCTCGCGACGTACAGTTCTGGTTGATACCGGGCTTGCAAGATGCTGGTTAAGCTCTGCAGTCACTTTTGGAGCTGTGGTCTTATCGTTCTTTGTCACAATGCGCTTTAGCACCCGGCGGTCTCGATCACACAGCTTCTTCTTGCGTCCAGTATTGCATTTGTCGGTGCTTGTCTTTCCATGGTTTTGGTATGCAGACATGACCATAGAGACAGTTCCTCTGGATACATTGAACATCTGAGCGGTTTTCGTCACCGATGCACCAGCCATCCGCGCTCCGACAATTTGCCCTCTTTGGAAGTCTGACAGGTCTTTCATAACTGCTAATTCATAATTCACTCAGATCTGTAAAAACAACGTGATGGTTATAACATGACGTATACACTCTGTTACGCATTTAAATAGGTTTGCCAGTCATTTGACTGTTTACTTTGTGTCTGAGCAGTCCGTAAAGATAACCGGTGAAATCGGCGGGTGTTCATATTATTTTGTCTAACCCCTGTATATATATATATATATATATATATATATAGGGTGTCCCAAAAAAAACTATGTACTCTTTATAGCATCATATATTTTATAATTTAAAAAAAACCAAACAATATATTGTTATAGCAATTGCCAATGAAAGGTAAATTAGTAATCTAAGTGATCAAAATGTTATAGCGAGTTGTTTGCATATAAAATTTAATTAACTACGCCAAGTGCTCAAAATGTTCTCCGGCGGCATGAATGCACTTTTGAATGCGTCGACTAACTGATTCGCAGACATGGACTAATGTGGATGCTGTGCATATTATGGTCCAGATAGACAGGAAATTCAGAGAAGCATGAAAGCGATTGATCTCGGTATAATAATGACAGATGATGGGAAATTCGAAACACAAAATCAGATAGCGATATATAAAGCAAAAAGAGTCGCCGGTACTAAGAACGTTCAAGAGAAGGGACAGGACAGTAATGATTCCCCTGCTAAAAACACTGATTATACCAAAACTTGAATACTGCTCAGTTTTGACGTCCCCATATAAAAAGGAAGAAACTAATAAACTAGAAGAAACGCAAAGGCATTTCACAGCCAAGATTGATGGCTGCAAAGAACTCAACTACTGGGAAAGACTACGTAAACTAAATCTGTACTCACTGGAAAGAAGAAGAGAGAGGTACATCATAATCTACACATGGAAAATGATCGAAAAACTACTACCAAACCTAAAACTAAACCCAATTACCATTCAAACAACACTGGAAAATAGGAAAGGCAGAATGTGCAGTGGTCCCAAATTAAAGGCCCGACAAGGGACCTCCTCAACCCTGAAGGAAAATAGCTTGGTTGTCAGGGGGCCAAGACTTTTCAAACAGCTTCGTAAGGACCTCAGAAACGAAACGAGGGTCAAAGTTGAAGTCTTCAAGAAAAGACTGGATGCCTGGCTCAAGACAGTACCAGATGAGCCGGGCGTGCCTGGCTATGTACGGTGGAGAGCGCAAGAAAGCAACTCGCTCCTCCACCAGGAAAAAATGAGGTAACCACCCGGGAATCGAACCCGGGATCTTCCGATTGCCGGTCAGATATGATAACCATTACACCACGGGCCTCACTCAATCAAATGTCGAAATTCCTCTATATGCGCGCAGAAACCAATGCCCCAAAGGGGCACCTCCCGCAAGCCGTAACATTATATACATTATAACTGCAAACACGCAGTATAATTAACGTAAAGAACGACGCTTTGTATAGGAGAATATTCGGCGCAAGATGAGAGCGAAAGAACGAAACAAATGAAAAAAATGAGGTAACCACCCGGGAATCGAACCCGGGATCTTCCGATTGCCGGTCAGATATGATAACCATTACACCACGGGCCTGTTATATATCTCCATCTGATATATATTTATATATACATCTCCATCTGATATATATATATATACACATCTCCATCTGCTATATATATATATATAATATATATCCATCTGATAGATATATATATATATATATATATATATATATATATATATATATATTGTGATCAGTCTTTCATATATATTGTGATCAGTGTTTCCTTGTGAACAGACGTGTTTTATCGAGTGTCTGGTGTTATCAATTGAATGGATGGGTTTCGTTGAAGTGTTTTAAAAAAAATAGTGTTCGGTGCATTCATAACTAAATTGCTTCGTGCTGCTAATCATTTATTAACGAATATATTTCATTTATTGACGTTATTCAGTACTATATTATTTGATCAAACCAAGGCTACTGCACGTGGCTTGCCTTGTTTGTTTTTCAAATCTATCAAAAAACGTGTAGACATAAGGTTCATTTTTCCTTCCTTCGAGAGGTCTGGTAGAGTGCGGTCACACACCGTGTGAAAAAAAGGAAAAAAGTCGGGTCGAATCGCGGACAGATAAGTATTATAAATACCCTTCTTTTACAGATCTTTTGTCGGGAGCTAAATTCTATATTCATTTAGTATAAATTTGTGTTACGAGAACCTGTTTCTGCGTTTCAAAAACGCGGTAGACCTACGTTGTAATTTATTAATTTCCAAACGCCCGTTTTTGTTTTTTAGTTGTTTAACTAATTAAAAGCATGGCACCCCCGTCAAGTACTTGCAGTCGCTGTGAAGGGAAATTTGCCGCTTACGCGTTTACAATGGCTAATAATAATGAACAGTTAGTTTGCAGGTGGTGCTCAAGCATGGAAGTGCTGAGGAACGAGTTAGAACGTGAGAAGGAGGCCAGAGTAAGGCTTGAAGAAAGGGTGATGCTCCTGACGGCAAAATTAGAATCCCTTGAGACTCCAGTTACGACCACTCCTGCCTCAGTTTCTACTAATAATATAAATAGTATTAATAACCCTCTCTCTTCCCCTAGTTCCCAACTCTTCGTTCGAGTGTGTAATGGAGCCCCATTGAGAAAACCTAAGACATGTCTACCAGTAATAACAAACCATATGTTTTCTGTTTTAGGTTTCGATGATGCTGATGAACCGGAAATACGACTCGTTGGCGATTCCATTGTTCGAGGGCAGCTCGAGGAATTCTGTGGGAGAAACCCTCGTCGTAGGCGCCGTTACTGCTACCCTGGTGCAAGGGTGGAGGATATAACTCATAGTGTTGACCAATTTACAGACGGTACCTCCGAGGACACAACGTATGTTATTAATGTCGGTACTAATAACGTTTTAAATTCTAGATCGGAAGAACTGCTGGCTTGGTACAGGGACTTACTAGAGCGATTAAAGGAAAAAACTAATAAGATTGTTTTAACAGGTATACTTCCTCGAATTATCCAACGTAACGATTTCTACAGCAAGGCGACCTATATTAACAATAACCTAAAGTCTCTTTGCCAACAGGAAGGAGTGCATTTTGCGAATTTTTGGAACAGTTTCTACGGCAGGAGGGACTTGTTCCTCGGAGATGGACTTCATCTTAATGACGTTGGAGCTGCGCGTTTAGGAAGACTATTACATAATACTCTCTTCTTTTCAGGCTGCCGTAACTCGAACGGTCCCAGCGTAAATTCCACAAATTTCCCCTGCGTTCGCGAAGGTGTCGCAATTACAAACAATTTGAAGGTTCTATCTTTAAATGCTCGTAGCCTACGAAATAAAAGAAACGAATTTTTTTCTTTAATAGCTTGTAAAGACTATGATATAATTGCGATAAATCAATCGTGGCTTAGCACTGAAACTCGTGACTTTGTAGGGGAGTATCAAATTAAAGGTTATAGACTTTTTGTTAAAAACAGAATAGGTAGGCGAGGAGGCGGTGTTATGTTGTATATCAAAGATAATATTGCGAACGTTATAGAAGTAAGGCACACAATTCCAAAACCGATAGATTCGACTATAGCAGAACTTAAATTGAACGATTTCAAACTTCTTGTTGCAGTTATATATAGGCCCCCTAATCAAACAGCTGATACGGACGAAGCGTTATATCGTGAACTAAAGGGAATAATAGGTAGTGAGCAGGCTTTAGTTATGGGTGATTTTACTTGCGCCAACGTGAATTACGATAAAATGAAGGGAGACGCGGAAGGTAATCGTTTAGTTAATTTTCTCGAGGATAGCTTTCTTATTCAAAAGGTTGGGGAACCTACGAGGTTGGACAGTATTTTAGATTTAGTAATAACTACGGATGATAGGCTAATTACTGATCTTCAAGTAATAGAACCGTTAAGCAATAGCGATCACAATATGGTAGAGTTTGTCCTCTCAGTAAGTCACTCGAAACCAGCTAACTCGACTAAAATTCCTAACTTCCAGCAAGCAGAGTTTAGTAAATTTCGAAATAAATTGTCACACGTTAATTGGGAAAACGTAATGGGGAACTCCAATGCAAAACTAATGTGGGAATCGTTCGATACAGTATTTAGGACTATAAATGAGGAATGTGTACCGTACAAAATTAAGCGTGCGAAAGTAAACAACAAGCCCTTGTGGTTTACTTCTAGAGTAGAAGACATTATAAAGAGTAGAGATAGGGCTTATAGGCTACATAAGTGCGATAAAGACAATTTGTGGTTACGAAACAACTACATATCTCTAAGGCGTGAAGCGAAAAGTGTAATAAAAAAGTCCAAGCGCGAATTTGAAATCTCCATAGCACGTGACGATAAAGAAAACCCCAAGCGATTCTTTCAATACGTCAATAATAGAAATCCAGTAAAAAGTGTCTTGTGGGCCTTTGAAAAATGTAAACGGAGATCTAGTTTCTGAAAACAAGGAAATGGCTACCTTGCTAAACGAATTTTTTACGTCAGTTTTTACTATAGAAGATGTAACGAATATCCCTACGGTCATAGACATAATACCTTTTGATAATGGTAATATTTTGGATAATATCGTGGTTAGTGAAGGGGAGGTAATGCGCTATATTGGTAAAATGAAAATGCGTAAATCACCGGGGCCGGATTCCATATATCCCATACAACTAAAAGAATTAAAAGATAGCATTGTTGTGCCGCTAACAAAGATTTTTAATACGTCTAGTTCTGAGGGCTGCGTAGCAGATAATTTCAAGTTAGCAAACGTAACACCTATCTTTAAGAAAGGCGATAAAGGTGCGGGGGGAAATTATAGGCCAATCACTTTAACGTCTGTTGTGGGTAAGCTACTGGAATCAATAATTAGGGATCGTATAGTCGAACACTTAGAATTGCATAAACTAGTTAGAAATACGCAGCACGGTTTTAGGCGAAACAAATAATTTTCATTTCATTAGGAACGAATTTTAGTGAAATTTTATTGACGATTTTTGTCTAGTTTTCG
>JAJOZX010013616.1:75000-80000 GCA_023014485.1 Bathynomus jamesi | reverse complement strand
TAATAAACTAGAAGAAACGCAAAGGCATTTCACAGCCAAGATTGATGGCTGCAAAGAACTCAACTACTGGGAAAGACTACGTAAACTAAATCTGTACTCACTGGAAAGAAGAAGAGAGAGGTACATCATAATCTACACATGGAAAATGATCGAAAAACTACTACCAAACCTAAAACTAAACCCAATTACCATTCAAACAACACTGGAAAATAGGAAAGGCAGAATGTGCAGTGGTCCCAAATTAAAGGCCCGACAAGGGACCTCCTCAACCCTGAAGGAAAATAGCTTGGTTGTCAGGGGGCCAAGACTTTTCAAACAGCTTCGTAAGGACCTCAGAAACGAAACGAGGGTCAAAGTTGAAGTCTTCAAGAAAAGACTGGATGCCTGGCTCAAGACAGTACCAGATGAGCCGGGCGTGCCTGGCTATGTACGGTGGAGAGCGCAAGAAAGCAACTCGCTCCTCCACCAGGAAAAAATGAGGTAACCACCCGGGAATCGAACCCGGGATCTTCCGATTGCCGGTCAGATATGATAACCATTACACCACGGGCCTCACTCAATCAAATGTCGAAATTCCTCTATATGCGCGCAGAAACCAATGCCCCAAAGGGGCACCTCCCGCAAGCCGTAACATTATATACATTATAACTGCAAACACGCAGTATAATTAACGTAAAGAACGACGCTTTGTATAGGAGAATATTCGGCGCAAGATGAGAGCGAAAGAACGAAACAAATGAAAAAAATGAGGTAACCACCCGGGAATCGAACCCGGGATCTTCCGATTGCCGGTCAGATATGATAACCATTACACCACGGGCCTGTTATATATCTCCATCTGATATATATTTATATATACATCTCCATCTGATATATATATATATATACACATCTCCATCTGCTATATATATATATATATATATATATATATCCATCTGATAGATATATATATATATATATATATATATATATATATATATATATATATTGTGATCAGTCTTTCATATATATTGTGATCAGTGTTTCCTTGTGAACAGACGTGTTTTATCGAGTGTCTGGTGTTATCAATTGAATGGATGGGTTTCGTTGAAGTGTTTTAAAAAAAATAGTGTTCGGTGCATTCATAACTAAATTGCTTCGTGCTGCTAATCATTTATTAACGAATATATTTCATTTATTGACGTTATTCAGTACTATATTATTTGATCAAACCAAGGCTACTGCACGTGGCTTGCCTTGTTTGTTTTTCAAATCTATCAAAAAACGTGTAGACATAAGGTTCATTTTTCCTTCCTTCGAGAGGTCTGGTAGAGTGCGGTCACACACCGTGTGAAAAAAAGGAAAAAAGTCGGGTCGAATCGCGGACAGATAAGTATTATAAATACCCTTCTTTTACAGATCTTTTGTCGGGAGCTAAATTCTATATTCATTTAGTATAAATTTGTGTTACGAGAACCTGTTTCTGCGTTTCAAAAACGCGGTAGACCTACGTTGTAATTTATTAATTTCCAAACGCCCGTTTTTGTTTTTTAGTTGTTTAACTAATTAAAAGCATGGCACCCCCGTCAAGTACTTGCAGTCGCTGTGAAGGGAAATTTGCCGCTTACGCGTTTACAATGGCTAATAATAATGAACAGTTAGTTTGCAGGTGGTGCTCAAGCATGGAAGTGCTGAGGAACGAGTTAGAACGTGAGAAGGAGGCCAGAGTAAGGCTTGAAGAAAGGGTGATGCTCCTGACGGCAAAATTAGAATCCCTTGAGACTCCAGTTACGACCACTCCTGCCTCAGTTTCTACTAATAATATAAATAGTATTAATAACCCTCTCTCTTCCCCTAGTTCCCAACTCTTCGTTCGAGTGTGTAATGGAGCCCCATTGAGAAAACCTAAGACATGTCTACCAGTAATAACAAACCATATGTTTTCTGTTTTAGGTTTCGATGATGCTGATGAACCGGAAATACGACTCGTTGGCGATTCCATTGTTCGAGGGCAGCTCGAGGAATTCTGTGGGAGAAACCCTCGTCGTAGGCGCCGTTACTGCTACCCTGGTGCAAGGGTGGAGGATATAACTCATAGTGTTGACCAATTTACAGACGGTACCTCCGAGGACACAACGTATGTTATTAATGTCGGTACTAATAACGTTTTAAATTCTAGATCGGAAGAACTGCTGGCTTGGTACAGGGACTTACTAGAGCGATTAAAGGAAAAAACTAATAAGATTGTTTTAACAGGTATACTTCCTCGAATTATCCAACGTAACGATTTCTACAGCAAGGCGACCTATATTAACAATAACCTAAAGTCTCTTTGCCAACAGGAAGGAGTGCATTTTGCGAATTTTTGGAACAGTTTCTACGGCAGGAGGGACTTGTTCCTCGGAGATGGACTTCATCTTAATGACGTTGGAGCTGCGCGTTTAGGAAGACTATTACATAATACTCTCTTCTTTTCAGGCTGCCGTAACTCGAACGGTCCCAGCGTAAATTCCACAAATTTCCCCTGCGTTCGCGAAGGTGTCGCAATTACAAACAATTTGAAGGTTCTATCTTTAAATGCTCGTAGCCTACGAAATAAAAGAAACGAATTTTTTTCTTTAATAGCTTGTAAAGACTATGATATAATTGCGATAAATCAATCGTGGCTTAGCACTGAAACTCGTGACTTTGTAGGGGAGTATCAAATTAAAGGTTATAGACTTTTTGTTAAAAACAGAATAGGTAGGCGAGGAGGCGGTGTTATGTTGTATATCAAAGATAATATTGCGAACGTTATAGAAGTAAGGCACACAATTCCAAAACCGATAGATTCGACTATAGCAGAACTTAAATTGAACGATTTCAAACTTCTTGTTGCAGTTATATATAGGCCCCCTAATCAAACAGCTGATACGGACGAAGCGTTATATCGTGAACTAAAGGGAATAATAGGTAGTGAGCAGGCTTTAGTTATGGGTGATTTTACTTGCGCCAACGTGAATTACGATAAAATGAAGGGAGACGCGGAAGGTAATCGTTTAGTTAATTTTCTCGAGGATAGCTTTCTTATTCAAAAGGTTGGGGAACCTACGAGGTTGGACAGTATTTTAGATTTAGTAATAACTACGGATGATAGGCTAATTACTGATCTTCAAGTAATAGAACCGTTAAGCAATAGCGATCACAATATGGTAGAGTTTGTCCTCTCAGTAAGTCACTCGAAACCAGCTAACTCGACTAAAATTCCTAACTTCCAGCAAGCAGAGTTTAGTAAATTTCGAAATAAATTGTCACACGTTAATTGGGAAAACGTAATGGGGAACTCCAATGCAAAACTAATGTGGGAATCGTTCGATACAGTATTTAGGACTATAAATGAGGAATGTGTACCGTACAAAATTAAGCGTGCGAAAGTAAACAACAAGCCCTTGTGGTTTACTTCTAGAGTAGAAGACATTATAAAGAGTAGAGATAGGGCTTATAGGCTACATAAGTGCGATAAAGACAATTTGTGGTTACGAAACAACTACATATCTCTAAGGCGTGAAGCGAAAAGTGTAATAAAAAAGTCCAAGCGCGAATTTGAAATCTCCATAGCACGTGACGATAAAGAAAACCCCAAGCGATTCTTTCAATACGTCAATAATAGAAATCCAGTAAAAAGTGTCTTGTGGGCCTTTGAAAAATGTAAACGGAGATCTAGTTTCTGAAAACAAGGAAATGGCTACCTTGCTAAACGAATTTTTTACGTCAGTTTTTACTATAGAAGATGTAACGAATATCCCTACGGTCATAGACATAATACCTTTTGATAATGGTAATATTTTGGATAATATCGTGGTTAGTGAAGGGGAGGTAATGCGCTATATTGGTAAAATGAAAAATGCGTAAATCACCGGGGCCGGATTCCATATATCCCATACAACTAAAAGAATTAAAAGATAGCATTGTTGTGCCGCTAACAAAGATTTTTAATACGTCTAGTTCTGAGGGCTGCGTAGCAGATAATTTCAAGTTAGCAAACGTAACACCTATCTTTAAGAAAGGCGATAAAGGTGCGGGGGAAATTATAGGCCAATCACTTTAACGTCTGTTGTGGGTAAGCTACTGGAATCAATAATTAGGATCGTATAGTCGAACACTTAGAATTGCATAAACTAGTTAGAAATACGCAGCACGGTTTTAGGCGAAACAAATAATTTTCATTTCATTAGGAACGAATTTTAGTGAAATTTTATTGACGATTTTTGTCTAGTTTTCGATATATTTGTACAAAACCATAAACTAAAGCGTATTATAGCCAAAATTACTAATTCCAGTTAAATATTTGAAAAAAATTCAACCGTATAGATCCTAATTTATATTCCATTTTCATTTCTAATCTAAAAATAGCTTAAATGATGCGATTTTTAAGCTAAAATTTGCATAGTATTTAATGTTGGTATATATCATTTCATGAATTTCATTCACTTTTACAATATTTTAGGGCTACATTAAAGATTGTCTAAAAATTGGATCTTAAAACATGGAAAAAATCGACTTTTTCCATTAATTTTTTGCCTTACTATGATCGACATTTCAGGGAAATTTTACGTCGATTTTTTAATTCCTTTGGAATTATATTGTTGAAAACAGTAACATAAAGCAGTTTTTTATCAATAGTTTCTTATTCGAATGAAAAATATTGAGAAAGATAAGTTCATGTTTTATTATAAGAAAATTGCACAAAAAGTGCTCAAAACACGGAGAAAATCACTTTTTGGTACAAAATTTTCATTTCATTACGAACGAATTTTAGTGAAATTTTTGACGATTTTTGTCTAGTTTTCGATATATATTGTACAAAACCATAAACTAAAGCATATTATAGCCAAAAATTACTAATTCCAGTTAAATATTTTGAAAAAAATTCAAACGTATAGATCCTAATTTATAGTCCCATTTTCATTTCTAAATCTAAAAATAGGCTAAATGATGCGATTTCTAAGCTAAAATTTGCATAGTATTTAATGTTGGTATAT
>JAJOZX010013616.1:67500-72500 GCA_023014485.1 Bathynomus jamesi | reverse complement strand
AGCGGCAATAACAGCTGCAATGCGTCGGGGAATTGATTCATACAGCTTTTGGACAGTGGCTAGAGGAATCCTGAGCCATTCTTCGAGGAAACCCTGCTCCAGTTCCTCCAAAGACGCCGGCGGTGGGAATCGGCTTCTGACCTGCTGCTCCAACTGACACCACAGATGCTTGATAATGTTAAGATCCGGGGATTGTGGAGGCCAATCCAAGCGCTCTACTTCACTAACATGCTCTTCAAACCAGTTTTTAACGACCCCAGCGGTGTGGATTGGTGCATTATCATCCTGGAAGACGGCGCCGCCATTGGGAAACAGCGTTTGGACCATGGGATGGACCTGGTCAGCCAATATTGACAGATAGACCTGGGCGTTAACCCTACCATGCAGTACTACAGCTGGGCCAAGAGTATTCCACGATATTGCTGCCCAAACCATCACAGATCCGCCTCCATGCTTAACGGTTGGGGTCAGGCAGTCGGGGTCATAAGCATCTTTAGGCTGTCTCCAGACGTAAACTCGACCGGAACATGGAAATAGCGTAAAGGAGGATTCCTCGGAGTAAACTACATTCTTCCACCGGTCCATTGACCAATTCTTATGGTCATCACACCATTTTCTGCGCCGCTCAATGTTGATGTGCGAAAGGAAGTGTTTGGCAATTTCAGCCCTCCCATGGTATCCAGCTCCATGGAGCTCGCGACGTACAGTTCTGGTTGATACCGGGCTTGCAAGATGCTGGTTAAGCTCTGCAGTCACTTTTGGAGCTGTGGTCTTATCGTTCTTTGTCACAATGCGCTTTAGCACCCGGCGGTCTCGATCACACAGCTTCTTCTTGCGTCCAGTATTGCATTTGTCGGTGCTTGTCTTTCCATGGTTTTGGTATGCAGACATGACCATAGAGACAGTTCCTCTGGATACATTGAACATCTGAGCGGTTTTCGTCACCGATGCACCAGCCATCCGCGCTCCGACAATTTGCCCTCTTTGGAAGTCTGACAGGTCTTTCATAACTGCTAATTCATAATTCACTCAGATCTGTAAAAACAACGTGATGGTTATAACATGACGTATACACTCTGTTACGCATTTAAATAGGTTTGCCAGTCATTTGACTGTTTACTTTGTGTCTGAGCAGTCCGTAAAGATAACCGGTGAAATCGGCGGGTGTTCATATTATTTTGTCTAACCCCTGTATATATATATATATATATATATATATATAGGGTGTCCCAAAAAAAACTATGTACTCTTTATAGCATCATATATTTTATAATTTAAAAAAAACCAAACAATATATTGTTATAGCAATTGCCAATGAAAGGTAAATTAGTAATCTAAGTGATCAAAATGTTATAGCGAGTTGTTTGCATATAAAATTTAATTAACTACGCCAAGTGCTCAAAATGTTCTCCGGCGGCATGAATGCACTTTTGAATGCGTCGACTAACTGATTCGCAGACATGGACTAATGTGGATGCTGTGCATATTATGGTCCAGATAGACAGGAAATTCAGAGAAGCATGAAAGCGATTGATCTCGGTATAATAATGACAGATGATGGGAAATTCGAAACACAAAATCAGATAGCGATATATAAAGCAAAAAGAGTCGCCGGTACTAAGAACGTTCAAGAGAAGGGACAGGACAGTAATGATTCCCCTGCTAAAAACACTGATTATACCAAAACTTGAATACTGCTCAGTTTTGACGTCCCCATATAAAAAGGAAGAAACTAATAAACTAGAAGAAACGCAAAGGCATTTCACAGCCAAGATTGATGGCTGCAAAGAACTCAACTACTGGGAAAGACTACGTAAACTAAATCTGTACTCACTGGAAAGAAGAAGAGAGAGGTACATCATAATCTACACATGGAAAATGATCGAAAAACTACTACCAAACCTAAAACTAAACCCAATTACCATTCAAACAACACTGGAAAATAGGAAAGGCAGAATGTGCAGTGGTCCCAAATTAAAGGCCCGACAAGGGACCTCCTCAACCCTGAAGGAAAATAGCTTGGTTGTCAGGGGGCCAAGACTTTTCAAACAGCTTCGTAAGGACCTCAGAAACGAAACGAGGGTCAAAGTTGAAGTCTTCAAGAAAAGACTGGATGCCTGGCTCAAGACAGTACCAGATGAGCCGGGCGTGCCTGGCTATGTACGGTGGAGAGCGCAAGAAAGCAACTCGCTCCTCCACCAGGAAAAAATGAGGTAACCACCCGGGAATCGAACCCGGGATCTTCCGATTGCCGGTCAGATATGATAACCATTACACCACGGGCCTCACTCAATCAAATGTCGAAATTCCTCTATATGCGCGCAGAAACCAATGCCCCAAAGGGGCACCTCCCGCAAGCCGTAACATTATATACATTATAACTGCAAACACGCAGTATAATTAACGTAAAGAACGACGCTTTGTATAGGAGAATATTCGGCGCAAGATGAGAGCGAAAGAACGAAACAAATGAAAAAAATGAGGTAACCACCCGGGAATCGAACCCGGGATCTTCCGATTGCCGGTCAGATATGATAACCATTACACCACGGGCCTGTTATATATCTCCATCTGATATATATTTATATATACATCTCCATCTGATATATATATATATATACACATCTCCATCTGCTATATATATATATATATATATATATCCATCTGATAGATATATATATATATATATATATATATATATATATATATATATATTGTGATCAGTCTTTCATATATATTGTGATCAGTGTTTCCTTGTGAACAGACGTGTTTTATCGAGTGTCTGGTGTTATCAATTGAATGGATGGGTTTCGTTGAAGTGTTTTAAAAAAAATAGTGTTCGGTGCATTCATAACTAAATTGCTTCGTGCTGCTAATCATTTATTAACGAATATATTTCATTTATTGACGTTATTCAGTACTATATTATTTGATCAAACCAAGGCTACTGCACGTGGCTTGCCTTGTTTGTTTTTCAAATCTATCAAAAAACGTGTAGACATAAGGTTCATTTTTCCTTCCTTCGAGAGGTCTGGTAGAGTGCGGTCACACACCGTGTGAAAAAAAGGAAAAAAGTCGGGTCGAATCGCGGACAGATAAGTATTATAAATACCCTTCTTTTACAGATCTTTTGTCGGGAGCTAAATTCTATATTCATTTAGTATAAATTTGTGTTACGAGAACCTGTTTCTGCGTTTCAAAAACGCGGTAGACCTACGTTGTAATTTATTAATTTCCAAACGCCCGTTTTTGTTTTTTAGTTGTTTAACTAATTAAAAGCATGGCACCCCCGTCAAGTACTTGCAGTCGCTGTGAAGGGAAATTTGCCGCTTACGCGTTTACAATGGCTAATAATAATGAACAGTTAGTTTGCAGGTGGTGCTCAAGCATGGAAGTGCTGAGGAACGAGTTAGAACGTGAGAAGGAGGCCAGAGTAAGGCTTGAAGAAAGGGTGATGCTCCTGACGGCAAAATTAGAATCCCTTGAGACTCCAGTTACGACCACTCCTGCCTCAGTTTCTACTAATAATATAAATAGTATTAATAACCCTCTCTCTTCCCCTAGTTCCCAACTCTTCGTTCGAGTGTGTAATGGAGCCCCATTGAGAAAACCTAAGACATGTCTACCAGTAATAACAAACCATATGTTTTCTGTTTTAGGTTTCGATGATGCTGATGAACCGGAAATACGACTCGTTGGCGATTCCATTGTTCGAGGGCAGCTCGAGGAATTCTGTGGGAGAAACCCTCGTCGTAGGCGCCGTTACTGCTACCCTGGTGCAAGGGTGGAGGATATAACTCATAGTGTTGACCAATTTACAGACGGTACCTCCGAGGACACAACGTATGTTATTAATGTCGGTACTAATAACGTTTTAAATTCTAGATCGGAAGAACTGCTGGCTTGGTACAGGGACTTACTAGAGCGATTAAAGGAAAAAACTAATAAGATTGTTTTAACAGGTATACTTCCTCGAATTATCCAACGTAACGATTTCTACAGCAAGGCGACCTATATTAACAATAACCTAAAGTCTCTTTGCCAACAGGAAGGAGTGCATTTTGCGAATTTTTGGAACAGTTTCTACGGCAGGAGGGACTTGTTCCTCGGAGATGGACTTCATCTTAATGACGTTGGAGCTGCGCGTTTAGGAAGACTATTACATAATACTCTCTTCTTTTCAGGCTGCCGTAACTCGAACGGTCCCAGCGTAAATTCCACAAATTTCCCCTGCGTTCGCGAAGGTGTCGCAATTACAAACAATTTGAAGGTTCTATCTTTAAATGCTCGTAGCCTACGAAATAAAAGAAACGAATTTTTTTCTTAATAGCTTGTAAAGACTATGATATAATGCGATATCAATCTGGCTTAGCACTGAAACTCGTGACTTTGTAGGGGAGTATCAAATTAAAAGGTTATAGACTTTTGTTAAAAACAGAATAGGTAGGCGAGGAGGCGGTGTTATGTTGTATATCAAAGATAATATTGCGAACGTTATAGAAGTAAGGCACACAATTCCAAAACCGATAGATTCGACTATAGCAGAACTTAAATTGAACGATTTCAAACTTCTTGTTGCAGTTATATATAGGCCCCCTAATCAAACAGTGATACGGACGAAGCGTTATATCGTGAACTAAAGGGAATAATAGGTAGTGAGCAGGCTTTAGTTATGGGTGATTTTACTTGCGCAACGTGAATTACGATAAAATGAAGGGAGACGCGGAAGTAATCGTTTAGTTAATTTTCTCGAGGATAGCTTTCTTATTCAAAAGGTTGGGGAACCTACGAGGTTGGACAGTATTTTAGATTTAGTAATAACTACGGATGATAGGCTAATTACTGATCTTCAAGTAATAGAACGTTAAGCAATAGCGATCACAATATGGTAGAGTTTGTCCTCTCAGTAAGTCACTCGAACCAGCTAACTCGACTAAAATTCCTAACTTCCAGCAAGCAGAGTTAGTAAATTCGAAATAAATTGTCACACGTTAATTGGG
>JAJOZX010013616.1:17500-62500 GCA_023014485.1 Bathynomus jamesi | reverse complement strand
TTTGACTCCTCGTTCAGCACAGTCGTTGATTACTTTGACTGCCATGACCCGATTACGGTGCTCCTCAATGTCTTCAAGTTTCTTGGGAATTTCTATTTTCAAACACTTGAAGAAGTCTTGTGTTTGAGTTGTGACAAAACTGGTAATCTTTAAGTCATTGGGGTTTTGCAACATTCGGGGGTCCACCTTTCTTGCCTCACTTTTCGAGGAGGCGCGTGGTGAAGGTTGTGGAGCATTAGAACCTTATCATCTTCAGTTACGAGGTTTGAGAAAAAGCCAAATCCTACAAGATCCTCACTCAAGTACCAACCATGGTTCTGAAGTTTTTTGAGGGCTGTAGCACCCACTTCCTTATCAACCTGGATCTTGTAGATATGTAGCATCTTGAGGAGGGCCAAATCATTTGCTGGAGCATCAATTCCAACTGGAGATGTATACCAAGCTTGAAGATAAACTGTCACTGAAAAGGCGTTTATTCGTATCAGAGCTTGTTTTTCATGAGGGGTGAGAAGGAATTGGTTCCTAAATAAGTAAATTTTAAGGAATAGATGCCCTTTCCCATCCATCTAGCTCTGCTGTAAGCTCCTGGGTAGTGGAATCTGCTATCAGAGCCTTTATTTGTTTTAGGCATTGGACAACCAAGGAAGATAAGTGCAAGTTCTAAGTATTCCCTGTAGTCACCTCGAGTGTGGCCCTCTGAAGTTTGGAGTTGATGAAAGAAATAAGCTTGTCTCTGTGCTTCAAGATCCAATGATCTAAGATTCTGAGGTGAGATCATTGGGTTCATAGGGCTTGTAATTCTGCTGATCAATGTTATCCCAACAATCTCTGAATCGATTGAATAAGGGAATTTGTGGACCCGAAGAAGAGAAAAACATGTCAAAAACTGCAGTGATAAGAAGCTCGTGGATATGGTGGCAACATGCCAGAAAAAGGAGTGATCTCTGAAGGGCCTTTGGATGATGGTACAAGCCCCAGCATGGATACCTGTATTGCTTGCAGTAGTATCAAAACAAAGGCTGCTACCCACTCATTACTTGTGGCCATTGCTCAAGACATCTAAAACTGCTCTCCCCATTTCTTCTCCCGTTCCAGAAATAAGCTTTGGAATAGACAGTAATTTTTCTAATTCGCCTGCACCAGTCACAACAATGGGCATTACATCAATCTTACCCCCATGCATGGATGGAAGAAGCTTTCCATCAAAATGAATTATTAAAGGGGTATTCGGTTGGAAACTGGCTTTAATATCTTCTCCCATCTGCATCCGTGTTGATCGCCGAGACCTGTAGATAGAGGATGATGAAAGTGTGATCTCTTCAATTTCCACTCCAGCAGCTGAAAGGGCAGGTGCCACAATGTGCATAGCAGCTCTTGCAGATGTTCCAGTGCGGTCCAGAGCAGCCAAGAACTTTTTATCCCTAACAATTACACCTGGTTCAAGCTTCTCCTTTTTTGAAGATGATGATGAGAGTGCTCTGTAGAACAATTCATCACCAGATGATTCTTCACTTCCTCCTGAACCGGAATTTTCACATTGGTTGAGATCCACACCTTTGTCAATTGCCTCATTTCTTCCTTTGATTTCCTGCGAAGTTTTTCCATTCTTTCCATGCTTATCTGTCGTGCTTTTGCCTTTCTTGAAAACTCCGTCTTCTGGACCCATAATCATTTTCCGATCGTTCCTTTGATCCTTAAGAAAATCTTTATCCTCCTGCAATTTTATTTCTGTTTCCACTTCTGAATGAGCTACATCGAAAAGCTTCTTTAAGCTGGTGACAAATTCTGCTTCATTCTTCTCTTGGGTAGGAGTTCGTCGAGTTCGGTTCTTGACCAGCCCTTCATGCTTATTGTAAAGCTTTTAAGCTTTGAGACAATATAAGGCTTGTGGGATGTAATTAAGGAGGCTTTTTCCCACATAGCAATAACTTCGTTGGCTACAGTTGCGCAAGCTACAGAGACATTTGCTTTCCCACCTTAATGTGCTAAAAAAGACGTTTAAGGACATCACTGTTAGTTGGAAGCTGCTTCTCAGAAAAACCCTCTTCCAGCACTTGTCCGACCAACCACACTTCACACTTGTTTCTGGTTTTTGCCATAATTCTGAGGGAAAAAGTTTTACCATCTGTTAGTCTTAATAATAATATAATATAATCATTAATCACTCACCTAAATTAATTATGACTTGATTACTGTAAGAAAGTTGTAAAGTAACATGAAGTAACCTTTCTAGAACAGTAAACTTGTGAAAATATCAGTAATTATAGATGAAAAAGCAAATAAAACATCATATAATCCATAAAGGGAAAAAATGGAAATTCTAGAATAGTTATCCTGAAGGAAGAATTTTCTAGAATTCTCTCTAAAGAATATAGGGGGTTACTGGACCATTCCTGAAAATGACCTACTTATCTTCCAATTTTATTTATGAATTTTATATACCAATTTAAGAGGACATCACAAAATAAATAAATATATTTGCCAGAAAAATGAAAATTTTCTCATGAGGGGTAAAATAGATATGCATTGAGGGGTGGGATAACAATAAGCTCTTGTCTTAATATTTTGCATGAAGTCTTTATTCATGACATATTACTTTTTTAGTATGTGTGCGTTGAGCCATCATAAATTTCGATTTTTCGAAACGGCCTAAATATATATATATATATATATATATATATATATATATATATATATATATATATATATATATATATATATATATATATATATATATATATATATATATATATATATATATATATAATAGGGTGTCCCAAAAAAAACTATGTACTCTTTATAGCATCATATATTTTATAATTTAAAAAAAACCAAACAATATATTGTTATAGCAATTGCCAATGAAAGGTAAATTAGTAATCTAAGTGATCAAAATGTTATAGCGAGTTGTTTGCATATAAAATTTAATTAACTACGCCAAGTGCTCAAAATGTTCTCCGGCGGCATGAATGCACTTTTGAATGCGTCGACTAACTGATTCGCAGACATGGACTAATGTGGATGCTGTGCATATTATGGTCCAGATAGACAGGAAATTCAGAGAAGCATGAAAGCGATTGATCTCGGTATAATAATGACAGATGATGGGAAATTCGAAACACAAAATCAGATAGCGATATATAAAGCAAAAAGAGTCGCCGGTACTAAGAACGTTCAAGAGAAGGGACAGGACAGTAATGATTCCCCTGCTAAAAACACTGATTATACCAAAACTTGAATACTGCTCAGTTTTGACGTCCCCATATAAAAAGGAAGAAACTAATAAACTAGAAGAAACGCAAAGGCATTTCACAGCCAAGATTGATGGCTGCAAAGAACTCAACTACTGGGAAAGACTACGTAAACTAAATCTGTACTCACTGGAAAGAAGAAGAGAGAGGTACATCATAATCTACACATGGAAAATGATCGAAAAACTACTACCAAACCTAAAACTAAACCCAATTACCATTCAAACAACACTGGAAAATAGGAAAGGCAGAATGTGCAGTGGTCCCAAATTAAAGGCCCGACAAGGGACCTCCTCAACCCTGAAGGAAAATAGCTTGGTTGTCAGGGGGCCAAGACTTTTCAAACAGCTTCGTAAGGACCTCAGAAACGAAACGAGGGTCAAAGTTGAAGTCTTCAAGAAAAGACTGGATGCCTGGCTCAAGACAGTACCAGATGAGCCGGGCGTGCCTGGCTATGTACGGTGGAGAGCGCAAGAAAGCAACTCGCTCCTCCACCAGGAAAAAATGAGGTAACCACCCGGGAATCGAACCCGGGATCTTCCGATTGCCGGTCAGATATGATAACCATTACACCACGGGCCTCACTCAATCAAATGTCGAAATTCCTCTATATGCGCGCAGAAACCAATGCCCCAAAGGGGCACCTCCCGCAAGCCGTAACATTATATACATTATAACTGCAAACACGCAGTATAATTAACGTAAAGAACGACGCTTTGTATAGGAGAATATTCGGCGCAAGATGAGAGCGAAAGAACGAAACAAATGAAAAAAATGAGGTAACCACCCGGGAATCGAACCCGGGATCTTCCGATTGCCGGTCAGATATGATAACCATTACACCACGGGCCTGTTATATATCTCCATCTGATATATATTTATATATACATCTCCATCTGATATATATATATATATACACATCTCCATCTGCTATATATATATATATATATATATCCATCTGATAGATATATATATATATATATATATATATATATATATATATTGTGATCAGTCTTTCATATATATTGTGATCAGTGTTTCCTTGTGAACAGACGTGTTTTATCGAGTGTCTGGTGTTATCAATTGAATGGATGGGTTTCGTTGAAGTGTTTTAAAAAAAATAGTGTTCGGTGCATTCATAACTAAATTGCTTCGTGCTGCTAATCATTTATTAACGAATATATTTCATTTATTGACGTTATTCAGTACTATATTATTTGATCAAACCAAGGCTACTGCACGTGGCTTGCCTTGTTTGTTTTTCAAATCTATCAAAAAACGTGTAGACATAAGGTTCATTTTTCCTTCCTTCGAGAGGTCTGGTAGAGTGCGGTCACACACCGTGTGAAAAAAAGGAAAAAAGTCGGGTCGAATCGCGGACAGATAAGTATTATAAATACCCTTCTTTTACAGATCTTTTGTCGGGAGCTAAATTCTATATTCATTTAGTATAAATTTGTGTTACGAGAACCTGTTTCTGCGTTTCAAAAACGCGGTAGACCTACGTTGTAATTTATTAATTTCCAAACGCCCGTTTTTGTTTTTTAGTTGTTTAACTAATTAAAAGCATGGCACCCCCGTCAAGTACTTGCAGTCGCTGTGAAGGGAAATTTGCCGCTTACGCGTTTACAATGGCTAATAATAATGAACAGTTAGTTTGCAGGTGGTGCTCAAGCATGGAAGTGCTGAGGAACGAGTTAGAACGTGAGAAGGAGGCCAGAGTAAGGCTTGAAGAAAGGGTGATGCTCCTGACGGCAAAATTAGAATCCCTTGAGACTCCAGTTACGACCACTCCTGCCTCAGTTTCTACTAATAATATAAATAGTATTAATAACCCTCTCTCTTCCCCTAGTTCCCAACTCTTCGTTCGAGTGTGTAATGGAGCCCCATTGAGAAAACCTAAGACATGTCTACCAGTAATAACAAACCATATGTTTTCTGTTTTAGGTTTCGATGATGCTGATGAACCGGAAATACGACTCGTTGGCGATTCCATTGTTCGAGGGCAGCTCGAGGAATTCTGTGGGAGAAACCCTCGTCGTAGGCGCCGTTACTGCTACCCTGGTGCAAGGGTGGAGGATATAACTCATAGTGTTGACCAATTTACAGACGGTACCTCCGAGGACACAACGTATGTTATTAATGTCGGTACTAATAACGTTTTAAATTCTAGATCGGAAGAACTGCTGGCTTGGTACAGGGACTTACTAGAGCGATTAAAGGAAAAAACTAATAAGATTGTTTTAACAGGTATACTTCCTCGAATTATCCAACGTAACGATTTCTACAGCAAGGCGACCTATATTAACAATAACCTAAAGTCTCTTTGCCAACAGGAAGGAGTGCATTTTGCGAATTTTTGGAACAGTTTCTACGGCAGGAGGGACTTGTTCCTCGGAGATGGACTTCATCTTAATGACGTTGGAGCTGCGCGTTTAGGAAGACTATTACATAATACTCTCTTCTTTTCAGGCTGCCGTAACTCGAACGGTCCCAGCGTAAATTCCACAAATTTCCCCTGCGTTCGCGAAGGTGTCGCAATTACAAACAATTTGAAGGTTCTATCTTTAAATGCTCGTAGCCTACGAAATAAAAGAAACGAATTTTTTTCTTTAATAGCTTGTAAAGACTATGATATAATTGCGATAAATCAATCGTGGCTTAGCACTGAAACTCGTGACTTTGTAGGGGAGTATCAAATTAAAGGTTATAGACTTTTTGTTAAAAACAGAATAGGTAGGCGAGGAGGCGGTGTTATGTTGTATATCAAAGATAATATTGCGAACGTTATAGAAGTAAGGCACACAATTCCAAAACCGATAGATTCGACTATAGCAGAACTTAAATTGAACGATTTCAAACTTCTTGTTGCAGTTATATATAGGCCCCCTAATCAAACAGCTGATACGGACGAAGCGTTATATCGTGAACTAAAGGGAATAATAGGTAGTGAGCAGGCTTTAGTTATGGGTGATTTTACTTGCGCCAACGTGAATTACGATAAAATGAAGGGAGACGCGGAAGGTAATCGTTTAGTTAATTTTCTCGAGGATAGCTTTCTTATTCAAAAGGTTGGGGAACCTACGAGGTTGGACAGTATTTTAGATTTAGTAATAACTACGGATGATAGGCTAATTACTGATCTTCAAGTAATAGAACCGTTAAGCAATAGCGATCACAATATGGTAGAGTTTGTCCTCTCAGTAAGTCACTCGAAACCAGCTAACTCGACTAAAATTCCTAACTTCCAGCAAGCAGAGTTTAGTAAATTTCGAAATAAATTGTCACACGTTAATTGGGAAAACGTAATGGGGAACTCCAATGCAAAACTAATGTGGGAATCGTTCGATACAGTATTTAGGACTATAAATGAGGAATGTGTACCGTACAAAATTAAGCGTGCGAAAGTAAACAACAAGCCCTTGTGGTTTACTTCTAGAGTAGAAGACATTATAAAGAGTAGAGATAGGGCTTATAGGCTACATAAGTGCGATAAAGACAATTTGTGGTTACGAAACAACTACATATCTCTAAGGCGTGAAGCGAAAAGTGTAATAAAAAAGTCCAAGCGCGAATTTGAAATCTCCATAGCACGTGACGATAAAGAAAACCCCAAGCGATTCTTTCAATACGTCAATAATAGAAATCCAGTAAAAAGTGTCTTGTGGGCCTTTGAAAAATGTAAACGGAGATCTAGTTTCTGAAAACAAGGAAATGGCTACCTTGCTAAACGAATTTTTTACGTCAGTTTTTACTATAGAAGATGTAACGAATATCCCTACGGTCATAGACATAATACCTTTTGATAATGGTAATATTTTGGATAATATCGTGGTTAGTGAAGGGGAGGTAATGCGCTATATTGGTAAAATGAAAATGCGTAAATCACCGGGGCCGGATTCCATATATCCCATACAACTAAAAGAATTAAAAGATAGCATTGTTGTGCCGCTAACAAAGATTTTTAATACGTCTAGTTCTGAGGGCTGCGTAGCAGATAATTTCAAGTTAGCAAACGTAACACCTATCTTTAAGAAAGGCGATAAAGGTGCGGGGGGAAATTATAGGCCAATCACTTTAACGTCTGTTGTGGGTAAGCTACTGGAATCAATAATTAGGGATCGTATAGTCGAACACTTAGAATTGCATAAACTAGTTAGAAATACGCAGCACGGTTTTAGGCGAAACAAATAATTTTCATTTCATTAGGAACGAATTTTAGTGAAATTTTATTGACGATTTTTGTCTAGTTTTCGATATATTTTGTACAAAACCATAAACTAAAGCGTATTATAGCCAAAAATTACTAATTCCAGTTAAATATTTAGAAAAAAATTCAACCGTATAGATCCTAATTTATATTCCCATTTTCATTTCTACATCTAAAAATAGCTTAAAT
This sequence comes from Bathynomus jamesi, assembly GCA_023014485.1. NCBI lineage: Eukaryota > Metazoa > Arthropoda > Malacostraca > Isopoda > Cirolanidae > Bathynomus > Bathynomus jamesi. The sequence continues at coordinate 54,850 of JAJOZX010013616.1, read as the reverse complement.
GATGCGATTTTTAAGCTAAAATTTGCATAGTATTTAATGTTGGTATATATCATTTCATGAATTTCATTCACTTTTACAATATTTTAGGGCTACATTAAAGATTGTCTAAAAATTGGATCTTAAAACATGGAAAAAATCGACTTTTTCCATTAATTTTTTGCCTTACTATGATCGACATTTCAGGGAAATTTTACGTCGATTTTTTAATTCCTTTGGAATTATATTGTTGAAAACAGTAACATAAAGCAGTTTTTTATCAATAGTTTCTTATTCGAATGAAAAATATTGAGAAAGATAAGTTCATGTTTTATTATAAGAAAATTGCACAAAAAGTGCTCAAAACACGGAGAAAATCACTTTTTGGTACAAAATTTTCATTTCATTACGAACGAATTTTAGTGAAATTTTTGACGATTTTTGTCTAGTTTTCGATATATATTGTACAAAACCATAAACTAAAGCATATTATAGCCAAAAATGACTAATTCCAGTTAAATATTTTGAAAAAAATTCAACCGTATAGATCCTAATTTATAGTCTCATTTTCATTTCTAAATCTAAAAATAGGCTAAATGATGCGATTTTTAAGCTAAAATTTGCATAGTATTTAATGTTGGTATATATCATTTCATGAATTTCATTCACTTTTACAATATTTTAGGGCTACATTAAAGATTGTCTAAAAATTGGATCTTAAAACATGGAAAAAATCGACTTTTTCCATTAATTTTTTGCCTTACTATGATCGACATTTCAGGGAAATTTTACGTCGATTTTTTAATTCCTTTGGAATTATATTGTTGAAAACAGTAACATAAAGCAGTTTATCAATAGTTTCTTATTCGAATGAAAAATATTGAGAAAGATAAGTTCATGTTTTATTATAAGAAAATTGCACAAAAAGTGCTCAAAACACGGAGAAAATCACTTTTTGGTACAAAATTTTCATTTCATTACGAACGAATTTTAGTGAAATTTTTGACGATTTTTGTCTAGTTTTCGATATATATTGTACAAAACCATAAACTAAAGCATATTATAGCCAAAAATGACTAATTCCAGTTAAATATTTTGAAAAAAATTCAACCGTATAGATCCTAATTTATAGTCCATTTTCATTTCTAAATCTAAAAATAGGCTAAATGATGCGATTTTAAGCTAAAATTTGCATAGTATTTAATGTTGGTATATATCATTTCATGAATTTCATTCACTTTTACAATATTTTAGGGCTACATTAAAGATTGTCTAAAAATTGGATCTTAAAACATGGAAAAAATCGACTTTTTCCATTAATTTTTTGCCTTACTATGATCGACATTTCAGTGAAATTTTACGTCGATTTTTTAATTACTTTGGCATTATATTGTTGAAAACAGTAACATAAAGCAGTTTTTATCAATAGTTTCTTATTCGAATGAAAAATATTGAGAAAGATAAGTTCATGTTTTATTATAAGAAAATTGCACAAAAAGTGCTCAAAACACGGAGAAAATCACTTTTTGGTACAAAATTTTCATTTCATTACGAACGAATTTTAGTGAAATTTTTGACGATTTTTGTCTAGTTTTCGATATATATTGTACAAAACCATAAACTAAAGCATATTATAGCCAAAAATGACTAATTCCAGTTAAATATTTTGAAAAAAATTCAACCGTATAGATCCTAATTTATAGTCTCATTTTCATTTCTAAATCTAAAAATAGGCTAAATGATGCGATTTTTAAGCTAAAATTTGCATAGTATTTAATGTTGGTATATATCATTTCATGAATTTCATTCACTTTTACAATATTTTAGGGCTACATTAAAGATTGTCTAAAAATTGGATCTTAAAACATGGAAAAAATCGACTTTTTCCATTAATTTTTTGCCTTACTATGATCGACATTTCAGGAAATTTTACGTCGATTTTTTAATTACTTTGGAATTATATTGTTGAAAACAGTAACATAAAGCAGTTTATTATCAATAGTTTCTTATTCGAATGAAAAATATTGAGAAAGATAAGTTCATGTTTTATATAAGAAAATTGCACAAAAAGTGCTCAAAACACGGAGAAAATCACTTTTTGGTACAAAATTTTCATTTCATTACGAACGAATTTTAGTGAAATTTTGACGATTTTTGTCTAGTTTTCGATATATATTGTACAAAACCATAAACTAAAGCATATTATAGCCAAAAATTACTAATTCCAGTTAAATATTTTGAAAAAAATTCAACCGTATAGATCCTAATTTATAGTCCCATTTTCATTTCTAAATCTAAAAATAGGCTAAATGATGCGATTTTAAGCTAAAATTTGCATAGTATTTAATGTTGGTATATATCATTTCATGAATTTCATTCACTTTTACAATATTTTAGGGCTACATTAAAGATTGTCTAAAAATTGGATCTTAAAACATGAAAAAATCGACTTTTTCCATTAATTTTTTGCCTTACTATGATGACATTTCAGTGAAATTTTACGTCGATTTTTTAATTACTTTGGCATTATATTGTTGAAAACAGTAAGATAAAGCAGTTTTTTATCAATAGTTTCTTATCTGAATGAAAAATATTGAGAAAGATAAGTTCATGTTTTATCATAAGAAAATTGCACAAAAAGTGCTCAAAACACGGAGAAAAATCACTTTTTGGTACAAAATTTCATTTCATTACGAACGAATTTTAGTGAAATTTTTGACGATTTTGTCTAGTTTTCGATATATATGTACAAAACCATAAACTAAAGCATATTATAGCCAAAAATGACTAATTCCAGTTAAATATTTTGAAAAAAATTCAACCGTATAGATCCTAATTTATAGTCTCATTTTCATTTCTAAATCTAAAAATAGGCTAAATGATGCGATTTTTAAGAAAAATTTGCATAGTATTTAATGTTGGTATATATCATTTCATGAATTTCATTCACTTTTACAATATTTTAGGGCTACATTAAAGATTGTCTAAAAATGGATCTTAAAACATGGAAAAAATCGACTTTTTCCATTAATTTTTGCCTTACTATGATCGACATTTCAGTGAAATTTTACGTCGATTTTTTAATTCCTTTGGAATTATATTGTTGAAAACAGTAACATAAAGCAGTTTTTATCAATAGTTTCTTATTCGAATGAAAAAATATTGAGAAAGATAAGTTCATGTTTTATTATAAGAAAATTGCACAAAAAGTGCTCAAAACACGGAGAAAATCACTTTTTGGTACAAAATTTTCATTCATTACGAACGAATTTTAGTGAAAGTTTTGACGATTTTTGTCTAGTTTTCGATATATTGTACAAAACCATAAACTAAAGCATATTATAGCCAAAAATGACTAATTCCAGTTAAATATTTTGAAAAAAATTCAACCGTATAGATCCTAATTTATAGTCTCATTTTCATTTCTAAATCTAAAAATAGGCTAAATGATGCGATTTTAAGCTAAAATTTGCATAGTATTTAATGTTGGTATATATCATTTCATGAATTTCATTCACTTTTACAATATTTTAGGGCTACATTAAAGATTGTCTAAAAATTGGATCTTAAAACATGGAAAAAATCGACTTTTTCCATTAATTTTTTGCCTTACTATGATCGACATTTCAGGGAAATTTTACGTCGATTTTTTAATTCCTTTGGAATTATATTGTGAAAACAGTAACATAAAGCAGTTTATTATCAATAGTTTCTTATTCGAATGAAAAATATTGAGAAAGATAAGTTCATGTTTTATTATAAGAAAATTGCAAAAAAGTGCTCAAAACACGGAGAAAATCACTTTTTGGTACAAAATTTTTCATTACGAACGAATTTTAGTGAAATTTTGACGATTTTTGTCTAGTTTTCGATATATTGTACAAAACCATAAACTAAAGCATATTATAGCCAAAAATGAACTAATTCCAGTTAAATATTTTGAAAAAATTCAACCGTATAGATCCTAATTTATAGTCTCATTTTCATTTCTAAATCTAAAAATAGGCTAAATGATGCGATTTTTAAGCAAAAATTTGCATAGTATTTAATGTTGGTATATATCATTTCATGAATTTCATTCACTTTTACAATATTTTAGGGCTACATTAAAGATTGTCTAAAAATTGGATCTTAAAACATGGAAAAAATCGACTTTTTCCATTAATTTTTTGCCTTACTATGATCGACATTTCAGTGAAATTTACATCGATTTTTAATTACTTTGGCATTATATTGTTGAAAACAGTAGAAAAGCCCCCTTGGGGCATTGGTTTCTGCGCGTATGTAGAAGAATTACGGCATTTGAAGGAGTGAGGCCCATGGTGTAGTGGTTATCATATCTGACCGGCAATCGGAAGATCCCGGGTTCGATTCCCGGGTGGTTACCTCATTTTTTCATTTGTTTCGTTCTCTCTCTCTCATCTTGCGCGGAATATCTCCTATACAAGCGTCGTTCTTTACGTTGATATATATATATATATACAGGGGTTGGACAAAATAATATGAACACCTTGATAAATGGCGGTTTTTATTCTTAATATGGAGTTGGTCCTCCTTTAGCGGCAATAACAGCTGCAATGCGTCGGGGAATTGATTCATACAGCTTTTGGACAGTGGCTAGAGGAATCCTGAGCCATTCTTCGAGGAAACCCTGCTCCAGTTCCTCCAAAGACGCCGGCGGTGGGAATCGGCTTCTGACCTGCTGCTCCAACTGACACCACAGATGCTTGATAATGTTAAGATCCGGGGATTGTGGAGGCCAATCCAAGCGCTCTACTTCACTAACATGCTCTTCAAACCAGTTTTTAACGACCCCAGCGGTGTGGATTGGTGCATTATCATCCTGGAAGACGGCGCCGCCATTGGGAAACAGCGTTTGGACCATGGGATGGACCTGGTCAGCCAATATTGACAGATAGACCTGGGCGTTAACCCTACCATGCAGTACTACAGCTGGGCCAAGAGTATTCCACGATATTGCTGCCCAAACCATCACAGATCCGCCTCCATGCTTAACGGTTGGGGTCAGGCAGTCGGGGTCATAAGCATCTTTAGGCTGTCTCCAGACGTAAACTCGACCGGAACATGGAAATAGCGTAAAGGAGGATTCCTCGGAGTAAACTACATTCTTCCACCGGTCCATTGACCAATTCTTATGGTCATCACACCATTTTCTGCGCCGCTCAATGTTGATGTGCGAAAGGAAGTGTTTGGCAATTTCAGCCCTCCCATGGTATCCAGCTCCATGGAGCTCGCGACGTACAGTTCTGGTTGATACCGGGCTTGCAAGATGCTGGTTAAGCTCTGCAGTCACTTTTGGAGCTGTGGTCTTATCGTTCTTTGTCACAATGCGCTTTAGCACCCGGCGGTCTCGATCACACAGCTTCTTCTTGCGTCCAGTATTGCATTTGTCGGTGCTTGTCTTTCCATGGTTTTGGTATGCAGACATGACCATAGAGACAGTTCCTCTGGATACATTGAACATCTGAGCGGTTTTCGTCACCGATGCACCAGCCATCCGCGCTCCGACAATTTGCCCTCTTTGGAAGTCTGACAGGTCTTTCATAACTGCTAATTCATAATTCACTCAGATCTGTAAAAACAACGTGATGGTTATAACATGACGTATACACTCTGTTACGCATTTAAATAGGTTTGCCAGTCATTTGACTGTTTACTTTGTGTCTGAGCAGTCCGTAAAGATAACCGGTGAAATCGGCGGGTGTTCATATTATTTTGTCTAACCCCTGTATATATATATATATATATATATATATATATATATATATATATATATATATATATATATATATATATATATATATATATATATATATATATATATATATATATATATATATATAGGGTGTCCCAAAAAAAACTATGTACTCTTTATAGCATCATATATTTTATAATTTAAAAAAACCAAACAATATATTGTTATAGCAATTGCCAATGAAAGGTAAATTAGTAATCTAAGTGATCAAAATGTTATAGCGAGTTGTTTGCATATAAAATTTAATTAACTACGCCAAGTGCTCAAAATGTTCTCCGGCGGCATGAATGCACTTTTGAATGCGTCGACTAACTGATTCGCAGACATGGACTAATGTGGATGCTGTGCATATTATGGTCCAGATAGACAGGAAATTCAGAGAAGCATGAAAGCGATTGATCTCGGTATAATAATGACAGATGATGGGAAATTCGAAACACAAAATCAGATAGCGATATATAAAGCAAAAAGAGTCGCCGGTACTAAGAACGTTCAAGAGAAGGGACAGGACAGTAATGATTCCCCTGCTAAAAACACTGATTATACCAAAACTTGAATACTGCTCAGTTTTGACGTCCCCATATAAAAAGGAAGAAACTAATAAACTAGAAGAAACGCAAAGGCATTTCACAGCCAAGATTGATGGCTGCAAAGAACTCAACTACTGGGAAAGACTACGTAAACTAAATCTGTACTCACTGGAAAGAAGAAGAGAGAGGTACATCATAATCTACACATGGAAAATGATCGAAAAACTACTACCAAACCTAAAACTAAACCCAATTACCATTCAAACAACACTGGAAAATAGGAAAGGCAGAATGTGCAGTGGTCCCAAATTAAAGGCCCGACAAGGGACCTCCTCAACCCTGAAGGAAAATAGCTTGGTTGTCAGGGGGCCAAGACTTTTCAAACAGCTTCGTAAGGACCTCAGAAACGAAACGAGGGTCAAAGTTGAAGTCTTCAAGAAAAGACTGGATGCCTGGCTCAAGACAGTACCAGATGAGCCGGGCGTGCCTGGCTATGTACGGTGGAGAGCGCAAGAAAGCAACTCGCTCCTCCACCAGGAAAAAATGAGGTAACCACCCGGGAATCGAACCCGGGATCTTCCGATTGCCGGTCAGATATGATAACCATTACACCACGGGCCTCACTCAATCAAATGTCGAAATTCCTCTATATGCGCGCAGAAACCAATGCCCCAAAGGGGCACCTCCCGCAAGCCGTAACATTATATACATTATAACTGCAAACACGCAGTATAATTAACGTAAAGAACGACGCTTTGTATAGGAGAATATTCGGCGCAAGATGAGAGCGAAAGAACGAAACAAATGAAAAAAATGAGGTAACCACCCGGGAATCGAACCCGGGATCTTCCGATTGCCGGTCAGATATGATAACCATTACACCACGGGCCTGTTATATATCTCCATCTGATATATATTATATATCTCCATCGATCCATCTGATATATATTATATATATACACATCTCCATCTGCTATATATATATATATATATATATATCCATCTGATATATATATATATATATATTATATATATATATATATAGATATATTGTGATCAGTCTTTCATATATATTGTGATCAGTGTTTCCTTGTGAACAGACGTGTTTTATCGAGTGTCTGGTGTTATCAATTGAATGGATGGGTTTCGTTGAAGTGTTTTAAAAAAATAGTGTTCGGTGCATTCATAACTAAATTGCTTCGTGCTGCTAATCATTTATTAACGAATATATTTCATTTATTGACGTTATTCAGTACTATATTATTTGATCAAACCAAGGCTACTGCACGTGGCTTGCCTTGTTTGTTTTTCAAATCTATCAAAAAACGTGTAGACATAAGGTTCATTTTTCCTTCCTTCGAGAGGTCTGGTAGAGTGCGGTCACACACCGTGTGAAAAAAAGGAAAAAAGTCGGGTCGAATCGCGGACAGATAAGTATTATAAATACCCTTCTTTTACAGATCTTTTGTCGGGAGCTAAATTCTATATTCATTTAGTATAAATTTGTGTTACGAGAACCTGTTTCTGCGTTTCAAAAACGCGGTAGACCTACGTTGTAATTTATTAATTTCCAAACGCCCGTTTTTGTTTTTTAGTTGTTTAACTAATTAAAAGCATGGCACCCCCGTCAAGTACTTGCAGTCGCTGTGAAGGGAAATTTGCCGCTTACGCGTTTACAATGGCTAATAATAATGAACAGTTAGTTTGCAGGTGGTGCTCAAGCATGGAAGTGCTGAGGAACGAGTTAGAACGTGAGAAGGAGGCCAGAGTAAGGCTTGAAGAAAGGGTGATGCTCCTGACGGCAAAATTAGAATCCCTTGAGACTCCAGTTACGACCACTCCTGCCTCAGTTTCTACTAATAATATAAATAGTATTAATAACCCTCTCTCTTCCCCTAGTTCCCAACTCTTCGTTCGAGTGTGTAATGGAGCCCCATTGAGAAAACCTAAGACATGTCTACCAGTAATAACAAACCATATGTTTTCTGTTTTAGGTTTCGATGATGCTGATGAACCGGAAATACGACTCGTTGGCGATTCCATTGTTCGAGGGCAGCTCGAGGAATTCTGTGGGAGAAACCCTCGTCGTAGGCGCCGTTACTGCTACCCTGGTGCAAGGGTGGAGGATATAACTCATAGTGTTGACCAATTTACAGACGGTACCTCCGAGGACACAACGTATGTTATTAATGTCGGTACTAATAACGTTTTAAATTCTAGATCGGAAGAACTGCTGGCTTGGTACAGGGACTTACTAGAGCGATTAAAGGAAAAAACTAATAAGATTGTTTTAACAGGTATACTTCCTCGAATTATCCAACGTAACGATTTCTACAGCAAGGCGACCTATATTAACAATAACCTAAAGTCTCTTTGCCAACAGGAAGGAGTGCATTTTGCGAATTTTTGGAACAGTTTCTACGGCAGGAGGGACTTGTTCCTCGGAGATGGACTTCATCTTAATGACGTTGGAGCTGCGCGTTTAGGAAGACTATTACATAATACTCTCTTCTTTTCAGGCTGCCGTAACTCGAACGGTCCCAGCGTAAATTCCACAAATTTCCCCTGCGTTCGCGAAGGTGTCGCAATTACAAACAATTTGAAGGTTCTATCTTTAAATGCTCGTAGCCTACGAAATAAAAGAAACGAATTTTTTTCTTTAATAGCTTGTAAAGACTATGATATAATTGCGATAAATCAATCGTGGCTTAGCACTGAAACTCGTGACTTTGTAGGGGAGTATCAAATTAAAGGTTATAGACTTTTTGTTAAAAACAGAATAGGTAGGCGAGGAGGCGGTGTTATGTTGTATATCAAAGATAATATTGCGAACGTTATAGAAGTAAGGCACACAATTCCAAAACCGATAGATTCGACTATAGCAGAACTTAAATTGAACGATTTCAAACTTCTTGTTGCAGTTATATATAGGCCCCCTAATCAAACAGCTGATACGGACGAAGCGTTATATCGTGAACTAAAGGGAATAATAGGTAGTGAGCAGGCTTTAGTTATGGGTGATTTTACTTGCGCCAACGTGAATTACGATAAAATGAAGGGAGACGCGGAAGGTAATCGTTTAGTTAATTTTCTCGAGGATAGCTTTCTTATTCAAAAGGTTGGGGAACCTACGAGGTTGGACAGTATTTTAGATTTAGTAATAACTACGGATGATAGGCTAATTACTGATCTTCAAGTAATAGAACCGTTAAGCAATAGCGATCACAATATGGTAGAGTTTGTCCTCTCAGTAAGTCACTCGAAACCAGCTAACTCGACTAAAATTCCTAACTTCCAGCAAGCAGAGTTTAGTAAATTTCGAAATAAATTGTCACACGTTAATTGGGAAAACGTAATGGGGAACTCCAATGCAAAACTAATGTGGGAATCGTTCGATACAGTATTTAGGACTATAAATGAGGAATGTGTACCGTACAAAATTAAGCGTGCGAAAGTAAACAACAAGCCCTTGTGGTTTACTTCTAGAGTAGAAGACATTATAAAGAGTAGAGATAGGGCTTATAGGCTACATAAGTGCGATAAAGACAATTTGTGGTTACGAAACAACTACATATCTCTAAGGCGTGAAGCGAAAAGTGTAATAAAAAAGTCCAAGCGCGAATTTGAAATCTCCATAGCACGTGACGATAAAGAAAACCCCAAGCGATTCTTTCAATACGTCAATAATAGAAATCCAGTAAAAAGTGTCTTGTGGGCCTTTGAAAAATGTAAACGGAGATCTAGTTTCTGAAAACAAGGAAATGGCTACCTTGCTAAACGAATTTTTTACGTCAGTTTTTACTATAGAAGATGTAACGAATATCCCTACGGTCATAGACATAATACCTTTTGATAATGGTAATATTTTGGATAATATCGTGGTTAGTGAAGGGGAGGTAATGCGCTATATTGGTAAAATGAAAATGCGTAAATCACCGGGGCCGGATTCCATATATCCCATACAACTAAAAGAATTAAAAGATAGCATTGTTGTGCCGCTAACAAAGATTTTTAATACGTCTAGTTCTGAGGGCTGCGTAGCAGATAATTTCAAGTTAGCAAACGTAACACCTATCTTTAAGAAAGGCGATAAAGGTGCGGGGGGAAATTATAGGCCAATCACTTTAACGTCTGTTGTGGGTAAGCTACTGGAATCAATAATTAGGGATCGTATAGTCGAACACTTAGAATTGCATAAACTAGTTAGAAATACGCAGCACGGTTTTAGGCGAAACAAATAATTTTCATTTCATTAGGAACGAATTTTAGTGAAATTTTATTGACGATTTTTGTCTAGTTTTCGATATATTTTGTACAAAACCATAAACTAAAGCGTATTATAGCCAAAAATTACTAATTCCAGTTAAATATTTAGAAAAAAATTCAACCGTATAGATCCTAATTTATATTCCCATTTTCATTTCTACATCTAAAAATAGCTTAAATGATGCGATTTTTAAGCTAAAATTTGCATAGTATTTAATGTTGGTATATATCATTTCATGAATTTCATTCACTTTTACAATATTTTAGGGCTACATTAAAGATTGTCTAAAAATTGGATCTTAAAACATGGAAAAAATCGACTTTTTCCATTAATTTTTTGCCTTACTATGATCGACATTTCAGGGAAATTTTACGTCGATTTTTTAATTCCTTTGGAATTATATTGTTGAAAACAGTAACATAAAGCAGTTTTTTATCAATAGTTTCTTATTCGAATGAAAAATATTGAGAAAGATAAGTTCATGTTTTATTATAAGAAAATTGCACAAAAAGTGCTCAAAACACGGAGAAAATCACTTTTTGGTACAAAATTTTCATTTCATTACGAACGAATTTTAGTGAAAGTTTTGACGATTTTTGTCTAGTTTTCGATATATATTGTACAAAACCATAAACTAAAGCATATTATAGCCAAAAATGACTAATTCCAGTTAAATATTTTGAAAAAAATTCAACCGTATAGATCCTAATTTATAGTCTCATTTTCATTTCTAAATCTAAAAATAGGCTAAATGATGCGATTTTTAAGCTAAAATTTGCATAGTATTTAATGTTGGTATATATCATTTCATGAATTTCATTCACTTTTACAATATTTTAGGGCTACATTAAAGATTGTCTAAAAATTGGATCTTAAAACATGGAAAAAATCGACTTTTTCCATTAATTTTTTGCCTTACTATGATCGACATTTCAGTGAAATTTTACGTCGATTTTTTAATTCCTTTGGAATTATATTGTTGAAAACAGTAACATAAAGCAGTTTATTATCAATAGTTTCTTATTCGAATGAAAAATATTGAGAAAGATAAGTTCATGTTTTATTATAAGAAAATTGCACAAAAAGTGCTCAAAACACGGAGAAAATCACTTTTTGGTACAAAATTTTCATTTCATTACGAACGAATTTTAGTGAAATTTTTGACGATTTTTGTCTAGTTTTCGATATATATTGTACAAAACCATAAACTAAAGCATATTATAGCCAAAAATGACTAATTCCAGTTAAATATTTTGAAAAAATTCAACGTATAGATCCTAATTTATAGTCTCATTTTCATTTCTAAATCTAAAAATAGGCTAAATGATGCGATTTTTAAGCTAAAATTTGCATAGTATTTAATGTTGGTATATATCATTTCATGAATTTCATTCACTTTTACAATATTTTAGGGCTACATTAAAGATTGTCTAAAAATTGGATCTTAAAACATGGAAAAATCGACTTTTTCCATTAATTTTTTGCCTTACTATGATCGACATTTCAGGGAAATTTTACGTCGATTTTTTAATTCTTTGGAATTATATTGTTGAAAACAGTAACATAAAGCAGTTTTTATCAATAGTTTCTTATTCGAATGAAAAATATTGAGAAAGATAAGTTCATGTTTTATTATAAGAAAATTGCACAAAAAGTGCTCAAAACACGGAGAAAATCACTTTTTGGTACAAAATTTTATTTCATTACGAACGAATTTTAGTGAAATTTTTGACGATTTTTTCTAGTTTTCGATATATATTGTACAAAACCATAAACTAAAGCATATTATAGCCAAAAATGACTAATTCCAGTTAAATATTTTGAAAAAAATTCAACCGTATAGATCCTAATTTATAGTCTCATTTTCATTTCTAAATCTAAAAATAGGCTAAATGATGCGATTTTAAGCTAAAATTTGCATAGTATTTAATGTTGGTATATATCATTTCATGAATTTCATTCACTTTTACAATATTTTAGGGCTACATTAAAGATTGTCTAAAATTGGATCTTAAAACATGAAAAAAATCGACTTTTTCCATTAATTTTTTGCCTTACTATGATCGACATTTCAGTGAAATTTTACGTCGATTTTTTAATTACTTTGGCATTATATTGTTGAAAACAGTAAGATAAAGCAGTTTATTATCAATAGTTTCTTATTCGAATGAAAAATATTGAGAAAGATAAGTTCATGTTTTATATAAGAAAATTGCACAAAAAGTGCTCAAAACACGGAGAAAATCACTTTTTGGTACAAAATTTTCATTTCATTACGAACGAATTTTAGTGAAATGTTTTGACGATTTTTGTCTAGTTTTCGATATATATTGTACAAAACCATAAACTAAAGCATATTATAGCCAAAAATGACTAATTCCAGTTAAATATTTTGAAAAAAATTCAACGTATAGATCCTAATTTATAGTCCCATTTTCATTTCTAAATCTAAAAATAGGCTAAATGATGCGATTTTAAGCTAAAAATTTGCATAGTATTTAATGTTGGTATATATCATTTATGAATTTCATTCACTTTTACAATATTTTAGGGCTACATTAAAGATTGTCTAAAAATTGGATCTTAAAACATGAAAAAATCGACTTTTTCCATTAATTTTTTGCCTTACTATGATCGACATTTCAGTGAAATTTTACGTCGATTTTTTAATTACTTTGGCATTATATTGTTGAAAACAGTAAGATAAAGCAGTTTTTTATCAATAGTTTCTTATCTGAATGAAAAATATTGAGAAAGATAAGTTCATGTTTTATCATAAGAAAATTGCACAAAAAGTGCTCAAAACACGGAGAAAATCACTTATATATATATATATATATATATTTATATATTATATATATATTATATTATATATATAATATATATTATATATATATATATTTATATATATATATATATAATATATATATATATATATATATATATATATATATATATATATATATATATATTTTATATACAGTATATATATATATATTATATATATATATATAATATATATATATATATATATAATATATATATATATATATACTGTATATAAAATATATATATATAATATATATATTATATATAATATATATATATATATATAATATATATATATATATATAATATATATATATATATATATATATATATATATATATATATATATATACTGCAAACACGCAGTGTAATTAACGTAAAGAACGACGCTTGTATAGGAGATATTCCGCGCAAGAGGAGAGAGAGAGAACGAAACAAATGAAAAAATGAGGTAACCACCCGGGAATCGAACCCGGGATCTTCCGATTGCCGGTCAGATATGATAACCATTACACCACGGGCCTGTTATATATCTCCATCTGATAATATTTATATACATCTCCATCTGATATATATATATATATACACATCTCCATCTGCTATATATATATATATAATATATATATCCATCTGATAGATATATATATATATATATATAATATATATATATATTGGGTCAGTCTTTCATTATATTGTGATCAGTGTTTCTTGTGAACAGACGTGTTTTATCGAGTGTCTGGTGTTATCAATTGAATGGATGGGTTTCGTTGAAGTGTTTTAAAAAAATAGTGTTCGGTGCATTCATAACTAAATTGCTTCGTGCTGCTAATCATTTATTAACGAATATATTCATTTATTGACGTTATTCAGTACTATATTATTTGATCAAACCAAGGCTACTGCACGTGGCTTGCCTTGTTTGTTTTTCAAATCTATCAAAAAACGTGTAGACATAAGGTTCATTTTTCCTTCCTTCGAGAGGTCTGGTAGAGTGCGGTCACACACCGTGTGAAAAAAAGGAAAAAAGTCGGGTCGAATCGCGGACAGATAAGTATTATAAATACCCTTCTTTTACAGATCTTTTGTCGGGAGCTAAATTCTATATTCATTTAGTATAAATTTGTGTTACGAGAACCTGTTTCTGCGTTTCAAAAACGCGGTAGACCTACGTTGTAATTTATTAATTTCCAAACGCCCGTTTTTGTTTTTTAGTTGTTTAACTAATTAAAAGCATGGCACCCCCGTCAAGTACTTGCAGTCGCTGTGAAGGGAAATTTGCCGCTTACGCGTTTACAATGGCTAATAATAATGAACAGTTAGTTTGCAGGTGGTGCTCAAGCATGGAAGTGCTGAGGAACGAGTTAGAACGTGAGAAGGAGGCCAGAGTAAGGCTTGAAGAAAGGGTGATGCTCCTGACGGCAAAATTAGAATCCCTTGAGACTCCAGTTACGACCACTCCTGCCTCAGTTTCTACTAATAATATAAATATATTAATAACCCTCTCTCTTCCCCTAGTTCCCAACTCTTCGTTCGAGTGTGTAATGGAGCCCATTGAGAAAACCTAAGACATGTCTACCAGTAATAACAAACCATATGTTTCTGTTTTAGGTTTCGATGATGCTGATGAACCGGAAATACGACTCGTTGGCGATTCCATTGTTGCGAGGGCAGCTCGGAGGAATTCTGTGGGAGAAACCCTCGTCGTAGGCGCCGTTACTGCTACCCTGGTGCAAGGGTGGAGGATATAACTCATAGTGTTGACCAATTTACAGACGGTACCTCCGAGGACCAACGTATGTTATTAATGTCGGTACTAATAACGTTTTAAATTCTAGATCGGAAGAACTGCTGGCTTGGTACAGGGACTTACTAGAGCGATTAAAGGAAAAAACTAATAAGATTGTTTTAACAGGTATACTTCCTCGAATTATCCAACGTAACGATTTCTACAGCAAGGCGACCTATATTAACAATAACTAAAGTCTCTTTGCCAACAGGAAGGAGTGCATTTTGCGAATTTTTGGAAAGTTTTCTACGGCAGGAGGGACTTGTTCCTCGGAGATGGACTTCATCTTAATGACGTTTGGAGCTGCGCGTTTAGGAGACTATTACATAATACTCTCTTCTTTTAGGCTGCCGTAACTCGAACGGTCCCAGCGTAAATTCCACAAATTTCCCCTGCGTTCGCGAAGGTGTCGCAATTACAAACAATTTGAAGGTTCTATCTTTAATGCTCGTAGCCTACGAAATAAAAGAAACGAATTTTTTTCTTTAATAGCTTGTAAAGACTATGATATAATTGCGATAAATCAATCGTGGCTTAGCACTGAAACTCGTGACTTTGTAGGGGAGTATCAAATTAAAGGTTATAGACTTTTTGTTAAAAACAGAATAGGTAGGCGAGGAGGCGGTGTTATGTTGTATATCAAAGATAATATTGCGAACGTTATAGAAGTAAGGCACACAATTCCAAAAATAGATTCGACTATAGCAGAACTTAAATTGAACGATTTCAAACTTCTTGTTGCAGTTATATATAGGCCCCCTAATCAAACAGCTGATACGGACGAAGCGTTATATCGTGAACTAAAGGGAATAATAGGTAGTGAGCAGGCTTTAGTTATGGGTGATTTTACTTGCGCCAACGTGAATTACGATAAAATGAAGGGAGACGCGGAAGGTAATCGTTTAGTTAATTTTCTCGAGGATAGCTTTCTTATTCAAAAGGTTGGGGAACCTACGAGGTTGGACAGTATTTTAGATTTAGTAATAACTACGGATGATAGGCTAATTACTGATCTTCAAGTAATAGAACCGTTAAGCAATAGCGATCACAATATGGTAGAGTTTGTCCTCTCAGTAAGTCACTCGAAACCAGCTAACTCGACTAAAATTCCTAACTTCCAGCAAGCAGAGTTTAGTAAATTTCGAAATAAATTGTCACACGTTAATTGGGAAAACGTAATGGGGAACTCCAATGCAAAACTAATGTGGGAATCGTTCGATACAGTATTTAGGACTATAAATGAGGAATGTGTACCGTACAAAATTAAGCGTGCGAAAGTAACAACAAGCCCTTGTGGTTTACTTCTAGAGTAGAAGACATTATAAAGAGTAGAGATAGGGCTTATAGGCTACATAAGTGCGATAAAGACAATTTGTGGTTACGAAACAACTACATATCTCTAAGGCGTGAAGCGAAAAGTGTAATAAAAAAGTCCAAGCGCGAATTTGAAATCTCCATAGCACGTGACGATAAAGAAAACCCCAAGCGATTCTTTCAATACGTCAATAATAGAAATCCAGTAAAAAGTGTCTTGTGGGCCTTTGAAAAATGTAAACGGAGATCTAGTTTCTGAAAACAAGGAAATGGCTACCATCTAAACGAATTTTTTACGTCAGTTTTTACTATAAAGATGTAACGAATATCCCTACGGTCATAGACATAATACCTTTTGATAATGGTAATATTTTGGATAATATCGTGGTTAGAAGGGGAGGTAATGCGCTATATTGGTAAAATGAAAATGCGTAAATCACCGGGGCCGGATTCCATATATCCCATACAACTAAAAAATTAAAAGATAGCATTGTTGTGCCGCTAACAAAGATTTTTTAACGTCTAGTTCTGAGGGCTGCTAGCAGATAATTTCAAGTTAGCAAACGTAACACCTATCTTTAAGAAAGGCGATAAAGGTGCGGGGGGAAAATTATAGGCCAATCACTTTAACGTCTGTTGTGGGTAAGCTACTGGAATCAATAATTAGGGATCGTATAGTCGAACACTTAGAATTGCATAAACTAGTTAGAAATACGCAGCACGGTTTTAGGCGAAACAAATAATTTTCATTTCATTAGGAACGAATTTTAGTGAAATTTTATGACGATTTTTTGTCTAGTTTTCGATATATTTTGTACAAAACCATAAACTAAAGCGTATTATAGCCAAAAATTACTAATTCCAGTTAAATATTTAGAAAAAAATTCAACCGTATAGATCCTAATTTATATTCCCATTTCATTTCTACATCTAAAAATAGCTTAAATGATGCGATTTTTAAGCTAAAATTTGCATAGTATTTAATGTTGGTATATATCATTTCATGAATTTCATTCACTTTTACAATATTTTAGGGCTACATTAAAGATTGTCTAAAAATTGGATCTTAAAACATGGAAAAAATCGACTTTTTTACTTAATTTTTTGCCTTACTATGATCGACATTTCAGGGAAATTTTACGTCGATTTTTTAATTCCTTTGGATTTATTGTTGAAAACAGTAACATAAAGCAGTTTTTTATCAATAGTTTCTTATTCGAATGAAAAATATTGAGAAAGATAAGTTCATGTTTTATTATAAGAAAATTGCACAAAAAGTGCTCAAAACACGGAGAAATCACTTTTTGGTACAAAATTTTCATTTCATTACGAACGAATTTAGTGAAATTTTGACGATTTTTGTCTAGTTTTCGATATATATTGTACAAAACCATAAACTAAAGCATATTATAGCCAAAAATGACTAATTCCAGTTAAATATTTTGAAAAAAATTCAACCGTATAGATCCTAATTTATAGTCTCATTTTCATTTCTAAATCTAAAAATAGGCTAAATGATGCGATTTTTAAGCTAAAATTTGCATAGTATTTAATGTTGGTATATATCATTTCATGAATTTCATTCACTTTTACAATATTTTAGGGCTACATTAAAGATTGTCTAAAATTGGATCTTAAAACATGGAAAAAATCGACTTTTTCCATTAATTTTTTGCCTTACTATGATCGACATTTCAGTGAAATTTTACGTCGATTTTTTAATTCCTTTGGAATTATATTTTGAAAACAGTAACATAAAGCAGTTTTATCAATAGTTTCTTATTCGAATGAAAAATATTGAGAAAGATAAGTTCATGTTTTATTATAAGAAAATTGCACAAAAGTGCTCAAAACACGGAGAAAATCACTTTTTGGTACAAAATTTTCATTTCATTACGAACGAATTTTAGTGAAATTTTTGACGATTTTTGTCTAGTTTTCGATATATATTGTACAAAACCATAAACTAAAGCATATTATAGCCAAAAATTACTAATTCCAGTTAAATATTTTGAAAAAAATTCAAAGTATAGATCCTAATTTATAGTCCCATTTTCATTTCTAAATCTAAAAATAGGCTAAATGATGCAATTTCTAAGCTAAAATTTGCATAGTATTTAATGTTGGTATATATCATTTAATGAATTTCATTCACTTTTACAATATTTAGGGCTACATTAAAATTGTCTAAAAATTGGATCTTAAAACATTGAAAAAATCGACTTTTTCCATTAATTTTTTGCCTTACTATGATCGACATTTCAGGAAATTTTACGTCGATTTTTTAATTCCTTTGGAATTATATTGTTGAAAACAGTAACATAAAGCAGTTTTTTATCAATAGTTTCTTATTCGAATGAAAAATATTGAGAAAGATAAGTTCATGTTTTTATTATAAGAAAATTGCACAAAAAGTGCTCAAAACACGGAGAAAATCACTTTTTGGTACAAAATTTTCATTTCATTACGAACGAATTTTAGTGAAATTTTTGACGATTTTTGTCTAGTTTTCGATTATATTGTACAAAACCATAAACTAAAGCATATTATAGCCAAAAATGACTAATTCCAGTTAAATATTTTGAAAAAAATTCAACCGTATAGATCCTAATTTATAGTCTCATTTTCATTTCTAAATCTAAAAATAGGCTAAATGATGCGATTTTAAGCTAAAATTTGCATAGTATTTAATGTTGGGTATATATCATTTCATGAATTTCATCACTTTTACAATATTTTAGGGCTACATTAAAGATTGTCTAAAAATTGGATCTTAAAACATGGAAAAAATCGACTTTTTCCATTAATTTTTTGCCTTACTATGATCGACATTTCAGTGAAATTTTACGTCGATTTTTTAATTCCTTTGGAATTATATTGTTGAAAACAGTAACATAAAGCAGTTTATTATCATAGTTTCTTATTCGAATGAAAAATATTGAGAAAGATAAGTTCATGTTTTATTATAGAAAATTGCACAAAAGTGCTCAAAACACGGAGAAAATCACTTTTGGTACAAATTTTCATTTCATTACGAACGAATTTTAGTGAAATTTTTGACGATTTTTGTCTAGTTTTCGATATATATTGTACAAAACCATAAACTAAAGCATATTATAGCCAAAAATTACTAATTCCAGTTAAATATTTTGAAAAAAAATTCAAACGTATAGATCCTAATTTATAGTCCCATTTTCATTTCTAATCTAAAAATAGGCTAAATGATGCAATTTCTAAGCTAAATTTGCATAGTATTTAATGTTGGTATATATCATTTAAGGAATTTCATTCACTTTTACAATATTTAGGGCTACATTAAAGATTGTCTAAAAATGGATCTTAAAACATTGAAAAAATCGACTTTTTCCATTAATTTTTTGCCTTACTATGATCGACATTTCAGGGAAATTTTACGTCGATTTTTAATTCCTTTGGAATTATATTGTTGAAAACAGTAACATAAAGCAGTTTTTTATCAATAGTTTCTTATTCGAATGAAAAATATTGAGAAAGATAAGTTCATGTTTTATTATAAGAAAATTGCACTAAAAAAGTGCTCAAAACACGGAGAAAATCACACTTTTTGGTACAAAATTTTAATTTCATTACGAACGAATTTTAGTGAAATTTTGACGATTTTTGTCTAGTTTTCGATATATATTGTACAAAACCATAAACTAAAGCATATATAGCCAAAAATGACTAATTCCAGTTAAATATTTGAAAAAAATTCAACCGTATAGATCCTAATTTATAGTCTCATTTTCCATTTCTAAATCTAAAAATAGGCTAAATGATGCGATTTTTAAGCTAAAATTTGCATAGTATTTAATGTTGGATATATCATTTCATGAATTTCATTCACTTTTACAATATTTTAGGGCTACATTAAAAGATTGTCTAAAAATTGGATCTTAAAAACATGGAAAAAATCGACTTTTTCCATTAAATTTTTGCCTTACTATGATCGACATTTCAGGAAATTTTACGTCGATTTTTTAAATTTCTTTGGAATTATATTGTTGAAAACAGTAACATAAAGCAGTTTATTATCAATAATGTTTCTTATTCGAATGAAAAATATTGAGAAAGATAAGTCATGTTTTATTATAAGAAAATTGCACAAAAAGTGCTCAAAAAACACGGAGAAAATCACTTTTTGGTACAAAATTTTCATTTCATTACGAACGAATTTTAGTGAAATTTTGACGATTTTTGTCTAGTTTTCGATATATTGTACAAACCATAAACTAAGCATATTATAGCCAAAAATTACTAATTCCAGTTAAAATTTTGAAAAAAATTCAAACGTATAGATCCTAATTTATAGTCCCATTTTCATTTCTAAATCTAAAAATAGGCTAAATGAGCGATTTCTAAGCTAAATTTGCATAGTATTTAATGTTGGTATATATCATTTAATGAATTTCATTCACTTTTACAATATTTAGGGCTACATTAAAGATTGTCTAAAAATTGGATCTTAAAACATGAAAAAATCGACTTTTTCCATTAATTTTTTGCCTTAACTATGATTAACATTTCATTGAAATTTTACGTCGATTTTTTAATTACTTTGGCATTAATTGTTGAAAACAGTAAGATAAAGCAGTTTTTTATCAATAGTGTCTTATCTGAATGAAAAATATTGAGAAAGATAAGTTCATGTTTTATCATAAGAAAATTGCACAAAAAGTGCTCAAAACACGGAAAATCACTTATATATATATATATATATATATTTATATATTATATATATATTATATATATATTATTATTATATATAATATATATATTATATATATATATATATATATGAATAGAAACGACATAAGTATTAAGGAACGTTTCTGCACACGAGGAGGAGAGATAACGAAATAATGAAAAATGAGGCGAACCGCCTGGGAATCGAACCCAGGGCCTTCCAATTGCCGGTCGGACGCTCTACCATTATGCTACGGACCTCACTCAATCACAAATCGAAATTCTCCCAAATAGGGCAGAAACCAATGCCCTCAGAGGAGCACCCTCGCAAATCGTGAATATGCGCAAATAACTGCAATGACCGCGCGGTCATTGCAGTTATTTGCGCATATATATCTATATATATATATATATATATATATATATATATATATATATATATTATATATATATATATATTTTATATACAGTATATATATTATATATTATATATATATATATAATATATATATATATATATATAATATATATATATATATACTGTATATAAAATATATATATATAATATATATATATATAATATAATATATATATATATATATAATATATATATATAAAATATATATATATATATATATATATATATATATATATATATATATATATATATATATATATAACTGCAAACACGCAGTGTAATTAACGTAAAGAACGACGCTTGTATAGGAGATATTCCGCGCAAGAGGAGAGAGAGAGAACGAAACAAATGAAAAAATGAGGTAACCACCCGGGAATCGAACCCGGGATCTTCCGATTGCCGGTCAGATATGATAACCACTACACCATGAGCCTCACTCCTTCAATGCCCCTTGGGGCATTGGTTTCTGCGCGTATGTAGAAGAATTACGGCATTTGAAGGAGTGAGGCCCATGGTGTAGTGGTTATCATATCTGACCGGCAATCGGAAGATCCCGGGTTCGATTCCCGGGTGGTTACCTCATTTTTTCATTTGTTTCGTTCTCTCTCTCTCATCTTGCGCGGAATATCTCCTATACAAGCGTCGTTCTTTACGTTGATATATATATATATATACAGGGGTTGGACAAAATAATATGAACACCTTGATAAATGGCGGTTTTTATTCTTAATATGGAGTTGGTCCTCCTTTAGCGGCAATAACAGCTGCAATGCGTCGGGGAATTGATTCATACAGCTTTTGGACAGTGGCTAGAGGAATCCTGAGCCATTCTTCGAGGAAACCCTGCTCCAGTTCCTCCAAAGACGCCGGCGGTGGGAATCGGCTTCTGACCTGCTGCTCCAACTGACACCACAGATGCTTGATAATGTTAAGATCCGGGGATTGTGGAGGCCAATCCAAGCGCTCTACTTCACTAACATGCTCTTCAAACCAGTTTTTAACGACCCCAGCGGTGTGGATTGGTGCATTATCATCCTGGAAGACGGCGCCGCCATTGGGAAACAGCGTTTGGACCATGGGATGGACCTGGTCAGCCAATATTGACAGATAGACCTGGGCGTTAACCCTACCATGCAGTACTACAGCTGGGCCAAGAGTATTCCACGATATTGCTGCCCAAACCATCACAGATCCGCCTCCATGCTTAACGGTTGGGGTCAGGCAGTCGGGGTCATAAGCATCTTTAGGCTGTCTCCAGACGTAAACTCGACCGGAACATGGAAATAGCGTAAAGGAGGATTCCTCGGAGTAAACTACATTCTTCCACCGGTCCATTGACCAATTCTTATGGTCATCACACCATTTTCTGCGCCGCTCAATGTTGATGTGCGAAAGGAAGTGTTTGGCAATTTCAGCCCTCCCATGGTATCCAGCTCCATGGAGCTCGCGACGTACAGTTCTGGTTGATACCGGGCTTGCAAGATGCTGGTTAAGCTCTGCAGTCACTTTTGGAGCTGTGGTCTTATCGTTCTTTGTCACAATGCGCTTTAGCACCCGGCGGTCTCGATCACACAGCTTCTTCTTGCGTCCAGTATTGCATTTGTCGGTGCTTGTCTTTCCATGGTTTTGGTATGCAGACATGACCATAGAGACAGTTCCTCTGGATACATTGAACATCTGAGCGGTTTTCGTCACCGATGCACCAGCCATCCGCGCTCCGACAATTTGCCCTCTTTGGAAGTCTGACAGGTCTTTCATAACTGCTAATTCATAATTCACTCAGATCTGTAAAAACAACGTGATGGTTATAACATGACGTATACACTCTGTTACGCATTTAAATAGGTTTGCCAGTCATTTGACTGTTTACTTTGTGTCTGAGCAGTCCGTAAAGATAACCGGTGAAATCGGCGGGTGTTCATATTATTTTGTCTAACCCCATATATATATATATATATATATATATATATATATATATATATATATATATATATATATATATATATATATATATATATATATATATATAGGGTGTCCCAAAAAAAACTATGTACTCTTTATAGCATCATATATTTTATAATTTAAAAAAAACCAAACAATATATTGTTATAGCAATTGCCAATGAAAGGTAAATTAGTAATCTAAGTGATCAAAATGTTATAGCGAGTTGTTTGCATATAAAATTTAATTAACTACGCCAAGTGCTCAAAATGTTCTCCGGCGGCATGAATGCACTTTTGAATGCGTCGACTAACTGATTCGCAGACATGGACTAATGTGGATGCTGTGCATATTATGGTCCAGATAGACAGGAAATTCAGAGAAGCATGAAAGCGATTGATCTCGGTATAATAATGACAGATGATGGGAAATTCGAAACACAAAATCAGATAGCGATATATAAAGCAAAAAGAGTCGCCGGTACTAAGAACGTTCAAGAGAAGGGACAGGACAGTAATGATTCCCCTGCTAAAAACACTGATTATACCAAAACTTGAATACTGCTCAGTTTTGACGTCCCCATATAAAAAGGAAGAAACTAATAAACTAGAAGAAACGCAAAGGCATTTCACAGCCAAGATTGATGGCTGCAAAGAACTCAACTACTGGGAAAGACTACGTAAACTAAATCTGTACTCACTGGAAAGAAGAAGAGAGAGGTACATCATAATCTACACATGGAAAATGATCGAAAAACTACTACCAAACCTAAAACTAAACCCAATTACCATTCAAACAACACTGGAAAATAGGAAAGGCAGAATGTGCAGTGGTCCCAAATTAAAGGCCCGACAAGGGACCTCCTCAACCCTGAAGGAAAATAGCTTGGTTGTCAGGGGGCCAAGACTTTTCAAACAGCTTCGTAAGGACCTCAGAAACGAAACGAGGGTCAAAGTTGAAGTCTTCAAGAAAAGACTGGATGCCTGGCTCAAGACAGTACCAGATGAGCCGGGCGTGCCTGGCTATGTACGGTGGAGAGCGCAAGAAAGCAACTCGCTCCTCCACCAGGAAAAAATGAGGTAACCACCCGGGAATCGAACCCGGGATCTTCCGATTGCCGGTCAGATATGATAACCATTACACCACGGGCCTCACTCAATCAAATGTCGAAATTCCTCTATATGCGCGCAGAAACCAATGCCCCAAAGGGGCACCTCCCGCAAGCCGTAACATTATATACATTATAACTGCAAACACGCAGTATAATTAACGTAAAGAACGACGCTTTGTATAGGAGAATATTCGGCGCAAGATGAGAGCGAAAGAACGAAACAAATGAAAAAAATGAGGTAACCACCCGGGAATCGAACCCGGGATCTTCCGATTGCCGGTCAGATATGATAACCATTACACCACGGGCCTGTTATATATCTCCATCTGATATATATTTATATATACATCTCCATCTGATATATATATATATATACACATCTCCATCTGCTATATATATATATATATATATATATATATCCATCTGATAGATATATATATATATATATATATATATATATATATATATATTGTGATCAGTCTTTCATATATATTGTGATCAGTGTTTCCTTGTGAACAGACGTGTTTTATCGAGTGTCTGGTGTTATCAATTGAATGGATGGGTTTCGTTGAAGTGTTTTAAAAAAAATAGTGTTCGGTGCATTCATAACTAAATTGCTTCGTGCTGCTAATCATTTATTAACGAATATATTTCATTTATTGACGTTATTCAGTACTATATTATTTGATCAAACCAAGGCTACTGCACGTGGCTTGCCTTGTTTGTTTTTCAAATCTATCAAAAAACGTGTAGACATAAGGTTCATTTTTCCTTCCTTCGAGAGGTCTGGTAGAGTGCGGTCACACACCGTGTGAAAAAAAGGAAAAAAGTCGGGTCGAATCGCGGACAGATAAGTATTATAAATACCCTTCTTTTACAGATCTTTTGTCGGG
Organism: Bathynomus jamesi; assembly: GCA_023014485.1. Classification (NCBI taxonomy): domain Eukaryota; kingdom Metazoa; phylum Arthropoda; class Malacostraca; order Isopoda; family Cirolanidae; genus Bathynomus; species Bathynomus jamesi. The sequence goes on along the minus strand of JAJOZX010013616.1, from coordinate 29,305 downwards.
AGCTAAATTCTATATTCATTTAGTATAAATTTGTGTTACGAGAACCTGTTTCTGCGTTTCAAAAACGCGGTAGACCTACGTTGTAATTTATTAATTTCCAAACGCCCGTTTTTGTTTTTTAGTTGTTTAACTAATTAAAAGCATGGCACCCCCGTCAAGTACTTGCAGTCGCTGTGAAGGGAAATTTGCCGCTTACGCGTTTACAATGGCTAATAATAATGAACAGTTAGTTTGCAGGTGGTGCTCAAGCATGGAAGTGCTGAGGAACGAGTTAGAACGTGAGAAGGAGGCCAGAGTAAGGCTTGAAGAAAGGGTGATGCTCCTGACGGCAAAATTAGAATCCCTTGAGACTCCAGTTACGACCACTCCTGCCTCAGTTTCTACTAATAATATAAATAGTATTAATAACCCTCTCTCTTCCCCTAGTTCCCAACTCTTCGTTCGAGTGTGTAATGGAGCCCCATTGAGAAAACCTAAGACATGTCTACCAGTAATAACAAACCATATGTTTTCTGTTTTAGGTTTCGATGATGCTGATGAACCGGAAATACGACTCGTTGGCGATTCCATTGTTCGAGGGCAGCTCGAGGAATTCTGTGGGAGAAACCCTCGTCGTAGGCGCCGTTACTGCTACCCTGGTGCAAGGGTGGAGGATATAACTCATAGTGTTGACCAATTTACAGACGGTACCTCCGAGGACACAACGTATGTTATTAATGTCGGTACTAATAACGTTTTAAATTCTAGATCGGAAGAACTGCTGGCTTGGTACAGGGACTTACTAGAGCGATTAAAGGAAAAAACTAATAAGATTGTTTTAACAGGTATACTTCCTCGAATTATCCAACGTAACGATTTCTACAGCAAGGCGACCTATATTAACAATAACCTAAAGTCTCTTTGCCAACAGGAAGGAGTGCATTTTGCGAATTTTTGGAACAGTTTCTACGGCAGGAGGGACTTGTTCCTCGGAGATGGACTTCATCTTAATGACGTTGGAGCTGCGCGTTTAGGAAGACTATTACATAATACTCTCTTCTTTTCAGGCTGCCGTAACTCGAACGGTCCCAGCGTAAATTCCACAAATTTCCCCTGCGTTCGCGAAGGTGTCGCAATTACAAACAATTTGAAGGTTCTATCTTTAAATGCTCGTAGCCTACGAAATAAAAGAAACGAATTTTTTTCTTTAATAGCTTGTAAAGACTATGATATAATTGCGATAAATCAATCGTGGCTTAGCACTGAAACTCGTGACTTTGTAGGGGAGTATCAAATTAAAGGTTATAGACTTTTTGTTAAAAACAGAATAGGTAGGCGAGGAGGCGGTGTTATGTTGTATATCAAAGATAATATTGCGAACGTTATAGAAGTAAGGCACACAATTCCAAAACCGATAGATTCGACTATAGCAGAACTTAAATTGAACGATTTCAAACTTCTTGTTGCAGTTATATATAGGCCCCCTAATCAAACAGCTGATACGGACGAAGCGTTATATCGTGAACTAAAGGGAATAATAGGTAGTGAGCAGGCTTTAGTTATGGGTGATTTTACTTGCGCCAACGTGAATTACGATAAAATGAAGGGAGACGCGGAAGGTAATCGTTTAGTTAATTTTCTCGAGGATAGCTTTCTTATTCAAAAGGTTGGGGAACCTACGAGGTTGGACAGTATTTTAGATTTAGTAATAACTACGGATGATAGGCTAATTACTGATCTTCAAGTAATAGAACCGTTAAGCAATAGCGATCACAATATGGTAGAGTTTGTCCTCTCAGTAAGTCACTCGAAACCAGCTAACTCGACTAAAATTCCTAACTTCCAGCAAGCAGAGTTTAGTAAATTTCGAAATAAATTGTCACACGTTAATTGGGAAAACGTAATGGGGAACTCCAATGCAAAACTAATGTGGGAATCGTTCGATACAGTATTTAGGACTATAAATGAGGAATGTGTACCGTACAAAATTAAGCGTGCGAAAGTAAACAACAAGCCCTTGTGGTTTACTTCTAGAGTAGAAGACATTATAAAGAGTAGAGATAGGGCTTATAGGCTACATAAGTGCGATAAAGACAATTTGTGGTTACGAAACAACTACATATCTCTAAGGCGTGAAGCGAAAAGTGTAATAAAAAAGTCCAAGCGCGAATTTGAAATCTCCATAGCACGTGACGATAAAGAAAACCCCAAGCGATTCTTTCAATACGTCAATAATAGAAATCCAGTAAAAAGTGTCTTGTGGGCCTTTGAAAAATGTAAACGGAGATCTAGTTTCTGAAAACAAGGAAATGGCTACCTTGCTAAACGAATTTTTTACGTCAGTTTTTACTATAGAAGATGTAACGAATATCCCTACGGTCATAGACATAATACCTTTTGATAATGGTAATATTTTGGATAATATCGTGGTTAGTGAAGGGGAGGTAATGCGCTATATTGGTAAAATGAAAATGCGTAAATCACCGGGGCCGGATTCCATATATCCCATACAACTAAAAGAATTAAAAGATAGCATTGTTGTGCCGCTAACAAAGATTTTTAATACGTCTAGTTCTGAGGGCTGCGTAGCAGATAATTTCAAGTTAGCAAACGTAACACCTATCTTTAAGAAAGGCGATAAAGGTGCGGGGGGAAATTATAGGCCAATCACTTTAACGTCTGTTGTGGGTAAGCTACTGGAATCAATAATTAGGGATCGTATAGTCGAACACTTAGAATTGCATAAACTAGTTAGAAATACGCAGCACGGTTTTAGGCGAAACAAATAATTTTCATTTCATTAGGAACGAATTTTAGTGAAATTTTATTGACGATTTTTGTCTAGTTTTCGATATATTTTGTACAAAACCATAAACTAAAGCGTATTATAGCCAAAAATTACTAATTCCAGTTAAATATTTAGAAAAAAATTCAACCGTATAGATCCTAATTTATATTCCCATTTTCATTTCTACATCTAAAAATAGCTTAAATGATGCGATTTTTAAGCTAAAATTTGCATAGTATTTAATGTTGGTATATATCATTTCATGAATTTCATTCACTTTTACAATATTTTAGGGCTACATTAAAGATTGTCTAAAAATTGGATCTTAAAACATGGAAAAAATCGACTTTTTCCATTAATTTTTTGCCTTACTATGATCGACATTTCAGGGAAATTTTACGTCGATTTTTTAATTCCTTTGGAATTATATTGTTGAAAACAGTAACATAAAGCAGTTTTTTATCAATAGTTTCTTATTCGAATGAAAAATATTGAGAAAGATAAGTTCATGTTTTATTATAAGAAAATTGCACAAAAAGTGCTCAAAACACGGAGAAAATCACTTTTTGGTACAAAATTTTCATTTCATTACGAACGAATTTTAGTGAAATTTTTGACGATTTTTGTCTAGTTTTCGATATATATTGTACAAAACCATAAACTAAAGCATATTATAGCCAAAAATGACTAATTCCAGTTAAATATTTTGAAAAAAATTCAACCGTATAGATCCTAATTTATAGTCTCATTTTCATTTCTAAATCTAAAAATAGGCTAAATGATGCGATTTTTAAGCTAAAATTTGCATAGTATTTAATGTTGGTATATATCATTTCATGAATTTCATTCACTTTTACAATATTTTAGGGCTACATTAAAGATTGTCTAAAAATTGGATCTTAAAACATGGAAAAAATCGACTTTTTCCATTAAGTTCTGCCTTACTATGATCGACATTTCAGTGAAATTTTACGTCGATTTTTTAATTCCTTTGGAATTATATTGTTGAAAACAGTAACATAAAGCAGTTTATTATCAATAGTTTCTTATTCGAATGAAAAATATTGAGAAAGATAAGTTCATGTTTTATTATAAGAAAATTGCACAAAAAGTGCTCAAAACACGGAGAAAATCACTTTTTGGTACAAAAATTTCATTACGAACGAATTTTAGTGAAATTTTTGACGATTTTTGTCTAGTTTTCGATATATATTGTACAAAACCATAAACTAAAGCATATTATAGCCAAAAATGACTAATTCCAGTTAAATATTTTGAAAAAAATTCAACCGTATAGATCCTAATTTATAGTCTCATTTTCATTTCTAAATCTAAAAATAGGCTAAATGATGCGATTTTTAAGCTAAAATTTGCATAGTATTTAATGTTGGTATATATCATTTCATGAATTTCATTCACTTTTACAATATTTTAGGGCTACATTAAAGATTGTCTAAAAATTGGATCTTAAAACATGGAAAAAATCGACTTTTTCCATTAATTTTTTGCCTTACTATGATCGACATTTCAGGGAAATTTTACGTCGATTTTTTAATTCTTTGGAATTATATTGTTGAAAACAGTAACATAAAGCAGTTTTTATCAATAGTTTCTTATTCGAATGAAAAATATTGAGAAAGATAAGTTCATGTTTTATTATAAGAAAATTGCACAAAAAGTGCTCAAAACACGGAGAAAATCACTTTTTGGTACAAAATTTTCATTTCATTACGAACGAATTTTAGTGAAATTTTTGACGATTTTTGTCTAGTTTTCGATATATATTGTACAAAACCATAAACTAAAGCATATTATAGCCAAAAATTACTAATTCCAGTTAAATATTTTGAAAAAAATTCAACCGTATAGATCCTAATTTATAGTCCCATTTTCATTTCTAAATCTAAAAATAGGCTAAATGATGCGATTTCTAAGCTAAAATTTGCATAGTATTTAATGTTGGTATATATCATTTCATGAATTTCATTCACTTTTACAATATTTTAGGGCTACATTAAAGATTGTCTAAAAATTGGATCTTAAAACATGGAAAAAATCGACTTTTTCCTTTAATTTTTTGCCTTACTATGATCGACATTTCAATAAAATTTTACGTCGATTTTTGAATTACTTTGGCATTATATAGTTGAAAACAGTAAGATAAAGCAGTTTTTTATCAATAGTTTCTTATTCGAATAAAAAATATTGAAAAAGATAAGTTCAAGTTTTATCATAAGAAAATTGCACAAAAAGTGCTCAAAACACGGAGAAAATGACTTTTTGGTACAAAATTTTCATTTCATTACGAATCGAATTTTAGTGAAATTTTGACGATTTTTGTCTAGTTTTCGATATATATTGTACAAAACCATAAACTAAAGCATATTATAGCCAAAAATGACTAATTCCAGTTAAATATTTTGAAAAAAATTCAACCGTATAGATCCTAATTTATAGTCCATTTTCATTTCTAAATCTAAAAATAGGCTAAATGATGCGATTTTTAAGCTAAAATTTGCATAGTATTTAATGTTGGTATATATCATTTCATGAATTTCATTCACTTTTACAATATTTTAGGGCTACATTAAAGATTGTCTAAAAATTGGATCTTAAAACATGGAAAAAATCGACTTTTTCCATTAATTTTTTGCCTTACTATGATCGACATTTCAGTGAAATTTTACGTCGATTTTTTAATTACTTTGGCATTATATTGTTGAAAACAGTAAGATAAAGCAGTTTTTTATCAATAGTTTCTTATCTGAATGAAAAATATTGAGAAAGATAAGTTCATGTTTTATCATAAGAAAATTGCACAAAAAGTGCTCAAAACACGGAGAAAATCACTTATATATATATATATATATATTTTATATATTATATATATATATTATATATATATATATATATATTATATATATATATATTTTATATATATATATATATATATATATATATATATATATATATATATATATATATTTTATATACAGTATATATATATATATATATATATATATATATAATATATATATATATATATATAATATATATATATATATACTGTATATAAAATATATATATAATATATATATATATTATATAATATAATATATATATATATATATATATATATATATATATATATATATATATATATATATATATATATATATATAACTGCAAACACGCAGTGTAATTAACGTAAAGAACGACGCTTGTATAGGAGATATTCCGCGCAAGAGGAGAGAGAGAGAACGAAACAAATGAAAAAATGAGGTAACCACCCGGGAATCGAACCCGGGATCTTCCGATTGCCGGTCAGATATGATAACCACTACACCATGAGCCTCACTCCTTCAATGCCCCTTGGGGCATTGGTTTCTGCGCGTATGTAGAAGAATTACGGCATTTGAAGGAGTGAGGCCCATGGTGTAGTGGTTATCATATCTGACCGGCAATCGGAAGATCCCGGGTTCGATTCCCGGGTGGTTACCTCATTTTTTCATTTGTTTCGTTCTCTCTCTCTCATCTTGCGCGGAATATCTCCTATACAAGCGTCGTTCTTTACGTTGATATATATATATATACAGGGGTTGGACAAAATAATATGAACACCTTGATAAATGGCGGTTTTTATTCTTAATATGGAGTTGGTCCTCCTTTAGCGGCAATAACAGCTGCAATGCGTCGGGGAATTGATTCATACAGCTTTTGGACAGTGGCTAGAGGAATCCTGAGCCATTCTTCGAGGAAACCCTGCTCCAGTTCCTCCAAAGACGCCGGCGGTGGGAATCGGCTTCTGACCTGCTGCTCCAACTGACACCACAGATGCTTGATAATGTTAAGATCCGGGGATTGTGGAGGCCAATCCAAGCGCTCTACTTCACTAACATGCTCTTCAAACCAGTTTTTAACGACCCCAGCGGTGTGGATTGGTGCATTATCATCCTGGAAGACGGCGCCGCCATTGGGAAACAGCGTTTGGACCATGGGATGGACCTGGTCAGCCAATATTGACAGATAGACCTGGGCGTTAACCCTACCATGCAGTACTACAGCTGGGCCAAGAGTATTCCACGATATTGCTGCCCAAACCATCACAGATCCGCCTCCATGCTTAACGGTTGGGGTCAGGCAGTCGGGGTCATAAGCATCTTTAGGCTGTCTCCAGACGTAAACTCGACCGGAACATGGAAATAGCGTAAAGGAGGATTCCTCGGAGTAAACTACATTCTTCCACCGGTCCATTGACCAATTCTTATGGTCATCACACCATTTTCTGCGCCGCTCAATGTTGATGTGCGAAAGGAAGTGTTTGGCAATTTCAGCCCTCCCATGGTATCCAGCTCCATGGAGCTCGCGACGTACAGTTCTGGTTGATACCGGGCTTGCAAGATGCTGGTTAAGCTCTGCAGTCACTTTTGGAGCTGTGGTCTTATCGTTCTTTGTCACAATGCGCTTTAGCACCCGGCGGTCTCGATCACACAGCTTCTTCTTGCGTCCAGTATTGCATTTGTCGGTGCTTGTCTTTCCATGGTTTTGGTATGCAGACATGACCATAGAGACAGTTCCTCTGGATACATTGAACATCTGAGCGGTTTTCGTCACCGATGCACCAGCCATCCGCGCTCCGACAATTTGCCCTCTTTGGAAGTCTGACAGGTCTTTCATAACTGCTAATTCATAATTCACTCAGATCTGTAAAAACAACGTGATGGTTATAACATGACGTATACACTCTGTTACGCATTTAAATAGGTTTGCCAGTCATTTGACTGTTTACTTTGTGTCTGAGCAGTCCGTAAAGATAACCGGTGAAATCGGCGGGTGTTCATATTATTTTGTCTAACCCCTGTATATATATATATATATATATATAATATATATAATATATATATATATATATATATATATATATATATATATATATATATATATATATATAGGGTGTCCCAAAAAAAACTATGTACTCTTTATAGCATCATATATTTTATAATTTAAAAAAAACCAAACAATATATTGTTATAGCAATTGCCAATGAAAGGTAAATTAGTAATCTAAGTGATCAAAATGTTATAGCGAGTTGTTTGCATATAAAATTTAATTAACTACGCCAAGTGCTCAAAATGTTCTCCGGCGGCATGAATGCACTTTTGAATGCGTCGACTAACTGATTCGCAGACATGGACTAATGTGGATGCTGTGCATATTATGGTCCAGATAGACAGGAAATTCAGAGAAGCATGAAAGCGATTGATCTCGGTATAATAATGACAGATGATGGGAAATTCGAAACACAAAATCAGATAGCGATATATAAAGCAAAAAGAGTCGCCGGTACTAAGAACGTTCAAGAGAAGGGACAGGACAGTAATGATTCCCCTGCTAAAAACACTGATTATACCAAAACTTGAATACTGCTCAGTTTTGACGTCCCCATATAAAAAGGAAGAAACTAATAAACTAGAAGAAACGCAAAGGCATTTCACAGCCAAGATTGATGGCTGCAAAGAACTCAACTACTGGGAAAGACTACGTAAACTAAATCTGTACTCACTGGAAAGAAGAAGAGAGAGGTACATCATAATCTACACATGGAAAATGATCGAAAAACTACTACCAAACCTAAAACTAAACCCAATTACCATTCAAACAACACTGGAAAATAGGAAAGGCAGAATGTGCAGTGGTCCCAAATTAAAGGCCCGACAAGGGACCTCCTCAACCCTGAAGGAAAATAGCTTGGTTGTCAGGGGGCCAAGACTTTTCAAACAGCTTCGTAAGGACCTCAGAAACGAAACGAGGGTCAAAGTTGAAGTCTTCAAGAAAAGACTGGATGCCTGGCTCAAGACAGTACCAGATGAGCCGGGCGTGCCTGGCTATGTACGGTGGAGAGCGCAAGAAAGCAACTCGCTCCTCCACCAGGAAAAAATGAGGTAACCACCCGGGAATCGAACCCGGGATCTTCCGATTGCCGGTCAGATATGATAACCATTACACCACGGGCCTCACTCAATCAAATGTCGAAATTCCTCTATATGCGCGCAGAAACCAATGCCCCAAAGGGGCACCTCCCGCAAGCCGTAACATTATATACATTATAACTGCAAACACGCAGTATAATTAACGTAAAGAACGACGCTTTGTATAGGAGAATATTCGGCGCAAGATGAGAGCGAAAGAACGAAACAAATGAAAAAAATGAGGTAACCACCCGGGAATCGAACCCGGGATCTTCCGATTGCCGGTCAGATATGATAACCATTACACCACGGGCCTGTTATATATCTCCATCTGATATATATTTATATATACATCTCCATCTGATATATATATATATACACATCTCCATCTGCTATATATATATATATATATATATATATCCATCTGATAGATAATATATATATATATATATATATATATATATATATATATTGTGATCAGTCTTTCATATATATTGTGATCAGTGTTTCCTTGTGAACAGACGTGTTTTATCGAGTGTCTGGTGTTATCAATTGAATGGATGGGTTTCGTTGAAGTGTTTTAAAAAAAATAGTGTTCGGTGCATTCATAACTAAATTGCTTCGTGCTGCTAATCATTTATTAACGAATATATTTCATTTATTGACGTTATTCAGTACTATATTATTTGATCAAACCAAGGCTACTGCACGTGGCTTGCCTTGTTTGTTTTTCAAATCTATCAAAAAACGTGTAGACATAAGGTTCATTTTTCCTTCCTTCGAGAGGTCTGGTAGAGTGCGGTCACACACCGTGTGAAAAAAAGGAAAAAAGTCGGGTCGAATCGCGGACAGATAAGTATTATAAATACCCTTCTTTTACAGATCTTTTGTCGGGAGCTAAATTCTATATTCATTTAGTATAAATTTGTGTTACGAGAACCTGTTTCTGCGTTTCAAAAACGCGGTAGACCTACGTTGTAATTTATTAATTTCCAAACGCCCGTTTTTGTTTTTTAGTTGTTTAACTAATTAAAAGCATGGCACCCCCGTCAAGTACTTGCAGTCGCTGTGAAGGGAAATTTGCCGCTTACGCGTTTACAATGGCTAATAATAATGAACAGTTAGTTTGCAGGTGGTGCTCAAGCATGGAAGTGCTGAGGAACGAGTTAGAACGTGAGAAGGAGGCCAGAGTAAGGCTTGAAGAAAGGGTGATGCTCCTGACGGCAAAATTAGAATCCCTTGAGACTCCAGTTACGACCACTCCTGCCTCAGTTTCTACTAATAATATAAATAGTATTAATAACCCTCTCTCTTCCCCTAGTTCCCAACTCTTCGTTCGAGTGTGTAATGGAGCCCCATTGAGAAAACCTAAGACATGTCTACCAGTAATAACAAACCATATGTTTTCTGTTTTAGGTTTCGATGATGCTGATGAACCGGAAATACGACTCGTTGGCGATTCCATTGTTCGAGGGCAGCTCGAGGAATTCTGTGGGAGAAACCCTCGTCGTAGGCGCCGTTACTGCTACCCTGGTGCAAGGGTGGAGGATATAACTCATAGTGTTGACCAATTTACAGACGGTACCTCCGAGGACACAACGTATGTTATTAATGTCGGTACTAATAACGTTTTAAATTCTAGATCGGAAGAACTGCTGGCTTGGTACAGGGACTTACTAGAGCGATTAAAGGAAAAAACTAATAAGATTGTTTTAACAGGTATACTTCCTCGAATTATCCAACGTAACGATTTCTACAGCAAGGCGACCTATATTAACAATAACCTAAAGTCTCTTTGCCAACAGGAAGGAGTGCATTTTGCGAATTTTTGGAACAGTTTCTACGGCAGGAGGGACTTGTTCCTCGGAGATGGACTTCATCTTAATGACGTTGGAGCTGCGCGTTTAGGAAGACTATTACATAATACTCTCTTCTTTTCAGGCTGCCGTAACTCGAACGGTCCCAGCGTAAATTCCACAAATTTCCCCTGCGTTCGCGAAGGTGTCGCAATTACAAACAATTTGAAGGTTCTATCTTTAAATGCTCGTAGCCTACGAAATAAAAGAAACGAATTTTTTTCTTTAATAGCTTGTAAAGACTATGATATAATTGCGATAAATCAATCGTGGCTTAGCACTGAAACTCGTGACTTTGTAGGGGAGTATCAAATTAAAGGTTATAGACTTTTTGTTAAAAACAGAATAGGTAGGCGAGGAGGCGGTGTTATGTTGTATATCAAAGATAATATTGCGAACGTTATAGAAGTAAGGCACACAATTCCAAAACCGATAGATTCGACTATAGCAGAACTTAAATTGAACGATTTCAAACTTCTTGTTGCAGTTATATATAGGCCCCCTAATCAAACAGCTGATACGGACGAAGCGTTATATCGTGAACTAAAGGGAATAATAGGTAGTGAGCAGGCTTTAGTTATGGGTGATTTTACTTGCGCCAACGTGAATTACGATAAAATGAAGGGAGACGCGGAAGGTAATCGTTTAGTTAATTTTCTCGAGGATAGCTTTCTTATTCAAAAGGTTGGGGAACCTACGAGGTTGGACAGTATTTTAGATTTAGTAATAACTACGGATGATAGGCTAATTACTGATCTTCAAGTAATAGAACCGTTAAGCAATAGCGATCACAATATGGTAGAGTTTGTCCTCTCAGTAAGTCACTCGAAACCAGCTAACTCGACTAAAATTCCTAACTTCCAGCAAGCAGAGTTTAGTAAATTTCGAAATAAATTGTCACACGTTAATTGGGAAAACGTAATGGGGAACTCCAATGCAAAACTAATGTGGGAATCGTTCGATACAGTATTTAGGACTATAAATGAGGAATGTGTACCGTACAAAATTAAGCGTGCGAAAGTAAACAACAAGCCCTTGTGGTTTACTTCTAGAGTAGAAGACATTATAAAGAGTAGAGATAGGGCTTATAGGCTACATAAGTGCGATAAAGACAATTTGTGGTTACGAAACAACTACATATCTCTAAGGCGTGAAGCGAAAAGTGTAATAAAAAAGTCCAAGCGCGAATTTGAAATCTCCATAGCACGTGACG
>JAJOZX010013616.1:7500-12500 GCA_023014485.1 Bathynomus jamesi | reverse complement strand
CTTGCAAGATGCTGGTTAAGCTCTGCAGTCACTTTTGGAGCTGTGGTCTTATCGTTCTTTGTCACAATGCGCTTTAGCACCCGGCGGTCTCGATCACACAGCTTCTTCTTGCGTCCAGTATTGCATTTGTCGGTGCTTGTCTTTCCATGGTTTTGGTATGCAGACATGACCATAGAGACAGTTCCTCTGGATACATTGAACATCTGAGCGGTTTTCGTCACCGATGCACCAGCCATCCGCGCTCCGACAATTTGCCCTCTTTGGAAGTCTGACAGGTCTTTCATAACTGCTAATTCATAATTCACTCAGATCTGTAAAAACAACGTGATGGTTATAACATGACGTATACACTCTGTTACGCATTTAAATAGGTTTGCCAGTCATTTGACTGTTTACTTTGTGTCTGAGCAGTCCGTAAAGATAACCGGTGAAATCGGCGGGTGTTCATATTATTTTGTCTAACCCCTGTATATATATATATATATATATATATATATATATATATATATATATATATATATATATATATATATATATATATATATATATATATATAGGGTGTCCCAAAAAAAACTATGTACTCTTTATAGCATCATATATTTTATAATTTAAAAAAAACCAAACAATATATTGTTATAGCAATTGCCAATGAAAGGTAAATTAGTAATCTAAGTGATCAAAATGTTATAGCGAGTTGTTTGCATATAAAATTTAATTAACTACGCCAAGTGCTCAAAATGTTCTCCGGCGGCATGAATGCACTTTTGAATGCGTCGACTAACTGATTCGCAGACATGGACTAATGTGGATGCTGTGCATATTATGGTCCAGATAGACAGGAAATTCAGAGAAGCATGAAAGCGATTGATCTCGGTATAATAATGACAGATGATGGGAAATTCGAAACACAAAATCAGATAGCGATATATAAAGCAAAAAGAGTCGCCGGTACTAAGAACGTTCAAGAGAAGGGACAGGACAGTAATGATTCCCCTGCTAAAAACACTGATTATACCAAAACTTGAATACTGCTCAGTTTTGACGTCCCCATATAAAAAGGAAGAAACTAATAAACTAGAAGAAACGCAAAGGCATTTCACAGCCAAGATTGATGGCTGCAAAGAACTCAACTACTGGGAAAGACTACGTAAACTAAATCTGTACTCACTGGAAAGAAGAAGAGAGAGGTACATCATAATCTACACATGGAAAATGATCGAAAAACTACTACCAAACCTAAAACTAAACCCAATTACCATTCAAACAACACTGGAAAATAGGAAAGGCAGAATGTGCAGTGGTCCCAAATTAAAGGCCCGACAAGGGACCTCCTCAACCCTGAAGGAAAATAGCTTGGTTGTCAGGGGGCCAAGACTTTTCAAACAGCTTCGTAAGGACCTCAGAAACGAAACGAGGGTCAAAGTTGAAGTCTTCAAGAAAAGACTGGATGCCTGGCTCAAGACAGTACCAGATGAGCCGGGCGTGCCTGGCTATGTACGGTGGAGAGCGCAAGAAAGCAACTCGCTCCTCCACCAGGAAAAAATGAGGTAACCACCCGGGAATCGAACCCGGGATCTTCCGATTGCCGGTCAGATATGATAACCATTACACCACGGGCCTCACTCAATCAAATGTCGAAATTCCTCTATATGCGCGCAGAAACCAATGCCCCAAAGGGGCACCTCCCGCAAGCCGTAACATTATATACATTATAACTGCAAACACGCAGTATAATTAACGTAAAGAACGACGCTTTGTATAGGAGAATATTCGGCGCAAGATGAGAGCGAAAGAACGAAACAAATGAAAAAAATGAGGTAACCACCCGGGAATCGAACCCGGGATCTTCCGATTGCCGGTCAGATATGATAACCATTACACCACGGGCCTGTTATATATCTCCATCTGATATATATTTATATATACATCTCCATCTGATAATATATATATATACACATCTCCATCTGCTATAATATATATATATATATATATATCCATCTGATAGATATATATATATATATATATATATATATATATATAATATTGTGATCAGTCTTTCATATATATTGTGATCAGTGTTTCCTTGTGAACAGACGTGTTTTATCGAGTGTCTGGTGTTATCAATTGAATGGATGGGTTTCGTTGAAGTGTTTTAAAAAAAATAGTGTTCGGTGCATTCATAACTAAATTGCTTCGTGCTGCTAATCATTTATTAACGAATATATTTCATTTATTGACGTTATTCAGTACTATATTATTTGATCAAACCAAGGCTACTGCACGTGGCTTGCCTTGTTTGTTTTTCAAATCTATCAAAAAACGTGTAGACATAAGGTTCATTTTTCCTTCCTTCGAGAGGTCTGGTAGAGTGCGGTCACACACCGTGTGAAAAAAAGGAAAAAAGTCGGGTCGAATCGCGGACAGATAAGTATTATAAATACCCTTCTTTTACAGATCTTTTGTCGGGAGCTAAATTCTATATTCATTTAGTATAAATTTGTGTTACGAGAACCTGTTTCTGCGTTTCAAAAACGCGGTAGACCTACGTTGTAATTTATTAATTTCCAAACGCCCGTTTTTGTTTTTTAGTTGTTTAACTAATTAAAAGCATGGCACCCCCGTCAAGTACTTGCAGTCGCTGTGAAGGGAAATTTGCCGCTTACGCGTTTACAATGGCTAATAATAATGAACAGTTAGTTTGCAGGTGGTGCTCAAGCATGGAAGTGCTGAGGAACGAGTTAGAACGTGAGAAGGAGGCCAGAGTAAGGCTTGAAGAAAGGGTGATGCTCCTGACGGCAAAATTAGAATCCCTTGAGACTCCAGTTACGACCACTCCTGCCTCAGTTTCTACTAATAATATAAATAGTATTAATAACCCTCTCTCTTCCCCTAGTTCCCAACTCTTCGTTCGAGTGTGTAATGGAGCCCCATTGAGAAAACCTAAGACATGTCTACCAGTAATAACAAACCATATGTTTTCTGTTTTAGGTTTCGATGATGCTGATGAACCGGAAATACGACTCGTTGGCGATTCCATTGTTCGAGGGCAGCTCGAGGAATTCTGTGGGAGAAACCCTCGTCGTAGGCGCCGTTACTGCTACCCTGGTGCAAGGGTGGAGGATATAACTCATAGTGTTGACCAATTTACAGACGGTACCTCCGAGGACACAACGTATGTTATTAATGTCGGTACTAATAACGTTTTAAATTCTAGATCGGAAGAACTGCTGGCTTGGTACAGGGACTTACTAGAGCGATTAAAGGAAAAAACTAATAAGATTGTTTTAACAGGTATACTTCCTCGAATTATCCAACGTAACGATTTCTACAGCAAGGCGACCTATATTAACAATAACCTAAAGTCTCTTTGCCAACAGGAAGGAGTGCATTTTGCGAATTTTTGGAACAGTTTCTACGGCAGGAGGGACTTGTTCCTCGGAGATGGACTTCATCTTAATGACGTTGGAGCTGCGCGTTTAGGAAGACTATTACATAATACTCTCTTCTTTTCAGGCTGCCGTAACTCGAACGGTCCCAGCGTAAATTCCACAAATTTCCCCTGCGTTCGCGAAGGTGTCGCAATTACAAACAATTTGAAGGTTCTATCTTTAAATGCTCGTAGCCTACGAAATAAAAGAAACGAATTTTTTTCTTTAATAGCTTGTAAAGACTATGATATAATTGCGATAAATCAATCGTGGCTTAGCACTGAAACTCGTGACTTTGTAGGGGAGTATCAAATTAAAGGTTATAGACTTTTTGTTAAAAACAGAATAGGTAGGCGAGGAGGCGGTGTTATGTTGTATATCAAAGATAATATTGCGAACGTTATAGAAGTAAGGCACACAATTCCAAAACCGATAGATTCGACTATAGCAGAACTTAAATTGAACGATTTCAAACTTCTTGTTGCAGTTATATATAGGCCCCCTAATCAAACAGCTGATACGGACGAAGCGTTATATCGTGAACTAAAGGGAATAATAGGTAGTGAGCAGGCTTTAGTTATGGGTGATTTTACTTGCGCCAACGTGAATTACGATAAAATGAAGGGAGACGCGGAAGGTAATCGTTTAGTTAATTTTCTCGAGGATAGCTTTCTTATTCAAAAGGTTGGGGAACCTACGAGGTTGGACAGTATTTTAGATTTAGTAATAACTACGGATGATAGGCTAATTACTGATCTTCAAGTAATAGAACCGTTAAGCAATAGCGATCACAATATGGTAGAGTTTGTCCTCTCAGTAAGTCACTCGAAACCAGCTAACTCGACTAAAATTCCTAACTTCCAGCAAGCAGAGTTTAGTAAATTTCGAAATAAATTGTCACACGTTAATTGGGAAAACGTAATGGGGAACTCCAATGCAAAACTAATGTGGGAATCGTTCGATACAGTATTTAGGACTATAAATGAGGAATGTGTACCGTACAAAATTAAGCGTGCGAAAGTAAACAACAAGCCCTTGTGGTTTACTTCTAGAGTAGAAGACATTATAAAGAGTAGAGATAGGGCTTATAGGCTACATAAGTGCGATAAAGACAATTTGTGGTTACGAAACAACTACATATCTCTAAGGCGTGAAGCGAAAAGTGTAATAAAAAAGTCCAAGCGCGAATTTGAAATCTCCATAGCACGTGACGATAAAGAAAACCCCAAGCGATTCTTTCAATACGTCAATAATAGAAATCCAGTAAAAAGTGTCTTGTGGGCCTTTGAAAAATGTAAACGGAGATCTAGTTTCTGAAAACAAGGAAATGGCTACCTTGCTAAACGAATTTTTTACGTCAGTTTTTACTATAGAAGATGTAACGAATATCCCTACGGTCATAGACATAATACCTTTTGATAATGGTAATATTTTGGATAATATCGTGGTTAGTGAAGGGGAGGTAATGCGCTATATTGGTAAAATGAAAATGCGTAAATCACCGGGGCCGGATTCCATATATCCCATACAACTAAAAGAATTAAAAGATAGCATTGTTGTGCCGCTAACAAA
>JAJOZX010013616.1:0-2500 GCA_023014485.1 Bathynomus jamesi | reverse complement strand
CCGGTACTAAGAACGTTCAAGAGAAGGGACAGGACAGTAATGATTCCCCTGCTAAAAACACTGATTATACCAAAACTTGAATACTGCTCAGTTTTGACGTCCCCATATAAAAAGGAAGAAACTAATAAACTAGAAGAAACGCAAAGGCATTTCACAGCCAAGATTGATGGCTGCAAAGAACTCAACTACTGGGAAAGACTACGTAAACTAAATCTGTACTCACTGGAAAGAAGAAGAGAGAGGTACATCATAATCTACACATGGAAAATGATCGAAAAACTACTACCAAACCTAAAACTAAACCCAATTACCATTCAAACAACACTGGAAAATAGGAAAGGCAGAATGTGCAGTGGTCCCAAATTAAAGGCCCGACAAGGGACCTCCTCAACCCTGAAGGAAAATAGCTTGGTTGTCAGGGGGCCAAGACTTTTCAAACAGCTTCGTAAGGACCTCAGAAACGAAACGAGGGTCAAAGTTGAAGTCTTCAAGAAAAGACTGGATGCCTGGCTCAAGACAGTACCAGATGAGCCGGGCGTGCCTGGCTATGTACGGTGGAGAGCGCAAGAAAGCAACTCGCTCCTCCACCAGGAAAAAATGAGGTAACCACCCGGGAATCGAACCCGGGATCTTCCGATTGCCGGTCAGATATGATAACCATTACACCACGGGCCTCACTCAATCAAATGTCGAAATTCCTCTATATGCGCGCAGAAACCAATGCCCCAAAGGGGCACCTCCCGCAAGCCGTAACATTATATACATTATAACTGCAAACACGCAGTATAATTAACGTAAAGAACGACGCTTTGTATAGGAGAATATTCGGCGCAAGATGAGAGCGAAAGAACGAAACAAATGAAAAAAATGAGGTAACCACCCGGGAATCGAACCCGGGATCTTCCGATTGCCGGTCAGATATGATAACCATTACACCACGGGCCTGTTATATATCTCCATCTGATATATATTTATATATACATCTCCATCTGATATAATATATATATACACATCTCCATCTGCTATAATATATATATATATATATATATCCATCTGATAGATAATATATATATATATAATATATATATATATATATATATATTGTGATCAGTCTTTCATATATATTGTGATCAGTGTTTCCTTGTGAACAGACGTGTTTTATCGAGTGTCTGGTGTTATCAATTGAATGGATGGGTTTCGTTGAAGTGTTTTAAAAAAAATAGTGTTCGGTGCATTCATAACTAAATTGCTTCGTGCTGCTAATCATTTATTAACGAATATATTTCATTTATTGACGTTATTCAGTACTATATTATTTGATCAAACCAAGGCTACTGCACGTGGCTTGCCTTGTTTGTTTTTCAAATCTATCAAAAAACGTGTAGACATAAGGTTCATTTTTCCTTCCTTCGAGAGGTCTGGTAGAGTGCGGTCACACACCGTGTGAAAAAAAGGAAAAAAGTCGGGTCGAATCGCGGACAGATAAGTATTATAAATACCCTTCTTTTACAGATCTTTTGTCGGGAGCTAAATTCTATATTCATTTAGTATAAATTTGTGTTACGAGAACCTGTTTCTGCGTTTCAAAAACGCGGTAGACCTACGTTGTAATTTATTAATTTCCAAACGCCCGTTTTTGTTTTTTAGTTGTTTAACTAATTAAAAGCATGGCACCCCCGTCAAGTACTTGCAGTCGCTGTGAAGGGAAATTTGCCGCTTACGCGTTTACAATGGCTAATAATAATGAACAGTTAGTTTGCAGGTGGTGCTCAAGCATGGAAGTGCTGAGGAACGAGTTAGAACGTGAGAAGGAGGCCAGAGTAAGGCTTGAAGAAAGGGTGATGCTCCTGACGGCAAAATTAGAATCCCTTGAGACTCCAGTTACGACCACTCCTGCCTCAGTTTCTACTAATAATATAAATAGTATTAATAACCCTCTCTCTTCCCCTAGTTCCCAACTCTTCGTTCGAGTGTGTAATGGAGCCCCATTGAGAAAACCTAAGACATGTCTACCAGTAATAACAAACCATATGTTTTCTGTTTTAGGTTTCGATGATGCTGATGAACCGGAAATACGACTCGTTGGCGATTCCATTGTTCGAGGGCAGCTCGAGGAATTCTGTGGGAGAAACCCTCGTCGTAGGCGCCGTTACTGCTACCCTGGTGCAAGGGTGGAGGATATAACTCATAGTGTTGACCAATTTACAGACGGTACCTCCGAGGACACAACGTATGTTATTAATGTCGGTACTAATAACGTTTTAAATTCTAGATCGGAAGAACTGCTGGCTTGGTACAGGGACTTACTAGAGCGATTAAAGGAAAAAACTAATAAGATTGTTTTAACAGGTATACTTCCTCGAATTATCCAACGTAACGATTTCTACAGCAAGGCGACCTATATTAACAATAACCTAAAGTCTCTTTGCCAACAGGAAGGAGTGCATTTTGCGAATTTTTGGAACAGTTTCTACGGCAGGAGGGACTTGTTCCTCGGAGA
>JAJOZX010013615.1:0-85946 GCA_023014485.1 Bathynomus jamesi | reverse complement strand
AAAACAAAATATTTTACCTAAATAACTACCCATTGTAGATTAAAACTGTCTAACAATCAAATTTAAATTGCTTGTGCATTTTACTTAATTGTCTTATTATTATTATTATTAAGTGTCTTCCTAACAAAATGAGGCGCTCCGGACCACAACCTGCCAAGCGCCAATAGGGCCAGAATTGAGTTATTTATACCACTATATTCTCCCACCCTTCCTCTGCCCCGTGGTTGAGTCAGGGAGCAGATTGTGGACCTGTACGTATGGTCGAAATCAATCAAATATCGTTATTGATTCAAATGTTATGGCATTCTGCAAGTTGACAAACTTTTACTGCATTTTTCTCCATTTTTCTAATTGGTATTAGTTACTTTTCAGCCCAGAATGTTTCCCAACAATTTTTAGGGGTTCTACATTAATGTCTCAACAGGTACAAAACATTTATCAATAACATTTCCGTCGCAAATGTTTAGTTTACGAGATCGTTATTTTGTTGAAAAAAAAACATTTTGAAGGGGCATTCTATCGCCGCCATAACAGGAGGTGGCACCATCTAGCGACGAACTATGTAAACATTTTTGAGGGAGTCAATCACAGGCCTCTATTTCGTCACGTGACCTAATCCAGCAAATCACCGACCGATCTGCTTCATCTTTCATCTCCTGTTTTCAGTTCAAATTCAGAATCGACATGGCTGTCCAGTGTAACCAGTGCCCTCCCGTTCCAGCTCGCATTTTCACACTTTGTTTTGAAAATATCGAAGCAAGCCTCGATTTTCTTCGCTCGCATGGTGTTCTCCCTTTAAAGTAGTGTCCAATTTGTATAATTTAAGTCTCGGGGGTATGGGGGCGGAGCCCCCGTAAAGATCACGCATCACAAATTGATCGGTATAGGGTTTTATATTTTTTATTTTGAATTTACGACGCTAAAATGCCGATCAATATCGATCAATTTGTCATGCGTGATCTTTACGGAGGCTCCGCCCCCGTACCCCCGAGACCTAAATTATACAAATTGGACACACTACCAGTAATGTCTGAATATTAAATGCAAGTCAAGATATACTCTTTAATTTTTAGATTTGCAGTACAGGGTGTACATAAAGTCAGAATCTATTTTTGTGAAGCACTTGGAAATTATATGGAATTCAATCATAAAATAATAAAGTGGTAACATTTATTAAATAATTAAGAGTAGGATTCGACGTGACGCCCATCAGTATCCCTGCACAGCTCAAATCGTTCCGCAGCATTTCTAAACACATTCTGGAGCATTTGCGGGGTTATGTTATCTGCAGCAGTTCGTATACGTATACGTAAGTTTTCAAGACTCGTAATCTTCGTCTGATAGACGTGCGATTTGATAAAGCCCCATGCAAAGAAATCTAAAGGGGTTAAATCTGGTGACCTCGCTGGCCAAGGTCTGTTGCTTCCGCGTCCGATCCAGCGATTTGGAAAACGTCCATTTAGATAATCCTGAACAATTTTGGCATAGTGACAAGGAGCACCATCATGTTGATAGACGACGGTACTAACAATCCTATCCCCAATCAGCTGAGGTTCAAGGAATTGCTGCAACATGTCCAGATAAATAAGCCCGTAACTGTAGCTTCAGCAAAGAAAAAAGGACCATAAACCTTAGATTTTGTTAAACCCATCCAGACATTAACTTTAGGTGAGTCTCTTTCCCAATTTTGGACGAAATCATTCGGTCTTTCATCTGCCCAAATTCGACAGTTATGGCGATTTACTTTTCCACACGTATGGAAAGTGGCTTCATCACTAAAGAGAATTTTGTCCATTAAATTATCACTCCAGATTTGTTCTACGAGATCAGCACACACAGCACTTCGTCGAGGGAAATCTTCCTCATGTAAATCATGTAAAACCTGCAAATGATAGCTTTTCTTCTGCAAATTAACTTTCAGAATTTTGTGCACAGATGACGTCGGGAGGCCGAGTCTGTGTGATGCAGCACGAACGGACGTACGTGGCTCCCCAGTGATAATTCCGCGTACTGCATTCACGGTAAGATCTGACATACACGGTCGTCCTGATCTTGCTTCATCATTACAGATCCCGTTCGTTTAAATTTGTTCACCAATTTTCGTATTGTCTTGTCTATTGGCCCCGGCTTATGAAATCTCCTTCTAAACTTCTCTCTGATGTCATTGTATTTCTTTCCCGCGATTCGCCAAATTACTATTGCCACACGCTCTTCTGTATTCATTCTAAGGGCTTCTGAAAAGAAAAATAGAAAAAAATAATTATTTCACAAAAATAGATCCTGACTTTATGTACACCCTGTATATTTTAGCCTCTATTATTTACGAAGTGAAACCAAGGTACGAAATTGATTTATTAGAAGCGAAGCCTTTCCGCCTATTTCTAAACTCTTCAACCTTGAGCCTAGATCACGCGGCTTTTCAGCGACAAGATTTTTAAGTTTTCCGAACCCCGATTGTTTCCGATTAATACGTGAATGGTAACATTCGGTTTTAAGGGGATACGATTCAGCGGTGAAAAAAAGACAACAAATGACCGTGTAATATGGGCTTCAGTGACTAAAACAAAAGTACAGTATTCGTAAAACGAATTGTAAATCATTGAATTCCTTGGATCTTTTTCCTTATAGCACCCCCCCCCCCCCCCCCCCCCCAATTTCTTCTTTTCAGTTTGTAACAATTTTTAAGGTTAATTGAATGCCCGATTAGGTCAACTATCCGGCCTTGACGATTGGTTAGGTTGAGTCGTGATATTTTCGTTAATTTTAACGAAAATATCACAACTTAACCTAACCAATTGTCAAGGGCGAAAACAATGGGGGTGCTATAAAGGAAAAAAATCGAAATCATTTTTAATATTTATAGTTTATTGTTATAACTAAACAATGGTTTTTTTTTTTTGGAGGGAGTTGTTAACAATATGATTGTCATACAGTTAATTTAAATTGCATATGTAAATAAATAATAGCAGACAAGATTTGGGATAAAGAAAACTAATTCATGAAATCACCTAAAAAGTCTTCAATTGAACCCTAAAAAGTTTGGTAATTTTATTTCACGAAAAAAAAAATAAATAAAAATATATATATATATATATATATATATATATATATATATATATATATATATTAGTGGTGGACCGGATATCCGCATCATTTTTAACATCCGCACTTCTGACAGCGAATGTTATGCGGATATTACCTCTAATAAATGATGCAATTTATGATACAATTAAATTAGCTTATAAAGTGGCTTATAAGGCCCAGTCATGCACATTTCATGTAAAGTATTAATTATTAATGAACAAACAAATATAAACCTCAAAATATAAATAGCTGGTAACACAGAAAATTGAATGAAACTTGTTCATTGAATTTTCTGTGGCTGAAACTCTTGAGAAAGTTATTATTTTTATCATAATGAAAACATTATATTAATTTTAATTCTTATGCATTGCCTGCCATAATAGTAATATCACGAAATTTGAAAAATTATGTCATACTGTATATTCATAATTCTATATTATATTGATAGATTAACTAAATATCCGCATCCGCGGATGTTGAAAAACTGACATCCGGTCCACCACTAAATTATATATATATATATATATATATATATATATATATATATATATATATATATATATATATATACAGGGTGTCTCAGAAGTCGCACACCAAAGTTTTATTCAAATTTACGAGGTTTACGAGTCAAAATGGTTTATAAGTGATGTTTAATTACAATATATGTTCGATAATGTTCGAATAATAAAATTAAAAGCATGTACAGTTAATCAAAAAGCTATCTTAAAATAATTAAATTGAATGAAGGTACATTAGCCAATGGTGCGCGACTTCTGAGACACCACTGGCTTTAATTATTTTAAAATAGCTTTTGATTAATTGTACATACTATTAATCTTATTATTCGAACATTATCGAACATATATTGCAATTAAACATCACTTATAAACCATTTTGACTCGTAAACCTCGTAAACCTGAATAAAGCTTTGGTGTGCGACTTCTGAGACACCCGGTGTATATATACATATATATATAGTGGCGTTCAAAAGTCTGCATCCCCCTTTTATCACGCAATTTATTTTAAATTGTACAAATATATATGATAATTACAACAAAATTTTATTTTTATTGTTACATTATTTTCTTCTAAATGTAGTTATTATAAATTAGTAAAGAAATTAACAATTTAATGGTATAATCTCATTAATAATAATTAATCGATATGACCTCCTTTTGCGTTAATGACCTTTTCTACTCTGTGAGGTACAGATTCGACAAGTTTCTGGATAACATCTTGTGCTATGCCGTTCCAGCATTCTTCTACATTCTCCCAGAGAGAATCGAGAGAAGTTATATTCTCTTTAGCTTTCAGTCTCTTCAAATGATCCCAAAGATGCTCTATTGGATTGAGATCAAGACTTTGTGGAGGAAACTTCATAATTTGTAGAACACCTTCATCTTTTTTCTTGTTGAGATAGTTCATGCAAAGGTTGAATGTTGCCTGCCTCCACCATGTTTTACTGAATGTTTTGTGCAGGGATCTATCAGTTTTTCGTTGGTTCTACGTCTAACATAAACTCTTATATGAGCCCAAAAAAATTCCACTTTTGATTCATCAGTAAAAAGAACTTTTTTCCAGTCGTCTACAGTCAAATTTCGATATTCTCTTGCCCACTCCAATCTTTTAGCCTTATTTTGTTTCCTCAATAGTGGTTTGGACACAGCAACTCTGCCATGGAGACCAGCTTTTATGAGTCTTCTTTTATAGTACTTGTACTTATTGGAGAGTCCCGTTCTTCATTCAATTGTGGCTGAATCTGTGTAGCTGTGGCTTTTCTGTCACGCAGTGATATAACCTTGATATAATGACCCTCAGAATCAGTAATCACTTTAGGTCTGCCAGATCTTGTCTTTGAAGAGCACGAGCCATATTCTTTATATCTGCTTATAGTTCTTTGGACGGCCCCTTTTGAAACGTTAATTTTTGCCGAGATCTGGCGTCGGGACATTCCCTCTCTTGAAAGGGTAATTATTTGTCCTCTCCTCTCTGGGATAAACTTAGTTCTTTAGACATTTCAATTACGGCCTCTAAAGAGAGAATAGAGAAAATGATTAATTACTTTTTAATCAAATTGTTACAATGTCATTCACTCATTGGTTTTATCAGTTATAATAGACCAGTTGGTAAAATTACTGTATGAATACACTATTTTGAGGATTAATAACATTTGGCTTTGGTCTGTCACTAATACCTGGGTCAAAATGGGTGTTATGATAGTGCAAAGAAAAAAAGTAACAGGCCCAAAAAGGGCCATTTTCATTAATGTGTCCTTTCTTATGAAATAAAAGCTACATTACTTACACATGTAGTAGAATATATGAAATACCATTTCTTGTAAAAGAAAATACCTTAATATAGCGGACATACTTTGTCAGTTGTATTATTTTCTAGAAATTGTCTAAAACTGAGGTGGACGCAGACTTTTGAACGTCACTATATATATATATATATATATATATATATATATATATATACATATATATATATATATATATATAAACTCAGAATGGTCCCCTGAGAAACTTATATGTTAAACACAGACCGTGTTACTTATTCGGACTATAGTGGATTTAATTTTCCCAGAAGAGTTCCTTGTTCCATGCACGGTCTGTGTTTAACATATATATATATACATATATATATATATATATATATATATATATATATATATATATATATATACAGTATATATATATATATATATATATATATATATATATACACGGTGAACCAAAAGTAGGTGGACAGTTGGTTGAATACGGTTTGTGTTATATTATATTATAACTATGGTGTTCATTATAACTATGGTGTTTGTGTTTTATTATATTAAATATTATAACTAAATTTATTTAAATTTTATTTTGTATTATAGTATACAAAAAAATTAAATATGTATTCTCAAAATAAACGTTATCATTTACTGTCCACCTACATTTGGTTCACCCTATATATATATATATATATCCTAGGGGCACTCAATATATTTGGCCCCATCCCTTTTTCTTAGCTAAATAATAGGCCATGGGGTTGAAATGTCTTTTGGGCCGTAAGTTTGAACTTTCTGCGCTTCACATAACCGGATTTTTCCAATCTGAACCTCCCCTCCTTGTATAAAACGGCTTTTGAACGTCCCTGTATAAAACTGATGATTAACGCAGTTTCGAAAATGGCGTCTGACAGTGATGTGCGTTGTAAACAGAGAGCTGTTATCGAGTTCTTCACCGCAGAGAAGGAAACAGATGGAAATATTCACAAACGTTGACAAAACGTTTACGGGGATGCTGTTGTTGATCGAAGCACAGTTGGACGCTGGTCTAAACGTGTGAGATCATCGGAGAGAGGGAGAGCCAGTCTCGATGATGAGCCACGCAGCGGTCGCCCGGCATCGGCTGTGATATCTCACACTGCGCAATGTGCTAACAGCATCATTCGATCAAATCGGCGCGTCACATACAAGGAGCTATCACTCGAGCTAGGAATTAGTGAAGGAAGTGTGAATACGATAATTCAGCAACTGGGATACTCCAGTGTATTTCACGATTTGTTCCTCGCCAACTGACTGAAGATCACAAAGCCCAAAGAAAAGAAATTGCTTCTGAGTCGTTGGTTCGATACAACAAAGAAGGGGATGACTTCCTTTCACGAATTGTGACTGGGGATGAGACTTGGATACACAACTTTGAACCTGAAACAAAACGCCAATCCATGGAGTGGCATCACGCAGATTCCCCACGCAAAAAAAAGTTCAAAATGGCTCCCTCTGCACGAAAGGCTGTGACCACCATCTTCTGGGACATGAAAGGGGTGATTCTGGTGGACATTATGAAGAAAGGACAAACAATCAACTCAGAGGCATACATTGCTACCCTACAGAGACTCCAGAGACATATAAAGCGAGTTCGACCGCAGAGAACACTGGAAGACGTCCTTCTTTGGCACGATAACGCAACACCACACAGCAGTTTGCAAACAAGAGAGGCCATTACAAAAATGCGCTTGACTGTGTTACCCCACCCTCCATACAGCCCGGATCTGGCACTTTCAGACTTCCATTTGTTTGGACCAATGAAGGATGCTATTCGTCGAAGAAAGTTTCAGAGTGACGATGAGGTTGTTAAGGAGGTTAAGAGGTGGAACCCAGCGGAACCCAGTGGACTTTTACCAGCAAGGAATAAAGGCACTTGTTTCGAGGTGGAGGAAAGCTGTAGAAAAGGATGGAGACTATGTGGAAAAAGAAAAATTTGTAAAAAAGGTATGTAATTACTTGTGTACAAAATTTTTAGAACTTACAAGGAAACTTGGAAAGAAAAAAAATGTGGGGCAAAATATATTGAGTGGCCCTCGTATATATAGTACAGGGTGATTACAAACTATCTTCCCGATTTTAAATATTTATTATGAAAAACCTAACAAAGCTACAGCGAAAAGCAAGATTATAAATAAAGAAGGACTCAAAAAGTTTTATTTACAAGCTATTGAAGTTCAATATGAGCTCCTTTTGTGGCTCTGCAGACATCAAAGCGGTATTCTGTTTCCCTCCATACATTTTGTAACATATCATACTGAACTTTTCTAACAGCCTCACGTATCTTTTCCTTCAAATGTTCTAAAGTTTCTGTCATTGGTGGAACAAAACATTCATTTTTGACATAGCCCCAAAGGAAGAAGTCAAGGGGGGTTACATCGGGCGAACGAGCCGGTCAAGGAATGGGCCCCTACGCCCCACCCAACAATCAGGCAATTGCTCATTCAGGAATATTGTAACCTCAATGTGGAAATGGGGTGGCGCACCATCCTGCTGAAACCACCACACATCAGCTTTGTCCTCTAACAGCCGGGACATCTGATTACATCTGATTACTTTCAGAAGGTGATCTGGAGTAAGTGGTTTCTCTGTTTGTAAAGCCACCATTTTCCCCTTCTTAACGCTCCATCCCCATTGTTCTGGAACCAGATCATCCCTACCTTTCCATACCTGAACTTGGTAATAAACTCGCAGACTGTAGTTTTTTATAGCTGTTGATGTTGGTGGAATACTTTCTGGCTCTACACACTTTGTACTTGTTACAATTTTCTGAAAGAATCTATTCAGTCGAAGAGAATCTAGAGTCATCAGGTTGTCCTCCATATAAATGAACCAGAGCTTTTTCTCCTGCCACAGTTATATCATTCATGGTAGCATCAGCACGAGCAAACACTACGGCCTGACGTCGGAACTCCGTATCAGATTGGAATTTTTCCAAAGACCAGCCTTTACCAAGACCAAATATCCTTGATGTTGTGTCACAGTCCAAACTAGCGTGTATGTATAGAATGTTCTTACACACTTCTTCCCCAAACTCTTTCTTTGTACGAATGATGTCCCACACATTTACCCCACCAACACCTTTAACGTGTTGGCCAGGAACTGTTGTTTCTTCATGTTCATCGTCATGTCAAACAAAAATTTACACTTTTCTTACTTGGCTTTTTGTGCGTCTGAGATGAGTCGTGTCCTTGGTTGATGGCTGGTCATTGTAGCCATCAAAAACAACAGCTGCATCTTTCTCATACTTCTCGATGACATAGTGAACATACATCTGACAGGTTGCATCATAGGTTCGACCTCGTGGCCAGGGAAGCCTTTGCAGTAGTGACCCTCCATCAAGCACATGCTCGACTTCTTTAGGGATATCTTTGGCAGATTTAGAGCAAGAGTGCATCCACATGACATCTGCCAGAGCTGGTTTGTTGGCCTCTCTCATTAATCCATCCGTTCCAAATAATGCGGACGGATGAATACACAGCTCATAGGTGAACAATAATGCTACCTCGTCTGCTGATACCATGCCCCTTGCAGCGGAAATCAGAAGCTGAAATAGCAGTTGGGATCGACCTATACTGTATCATTATAAATTTTCAGGGAAGTTTTTGCACTAAGTGTAACTGCTTGATCTTTCTTTTTGAGTGAAAACTCGTTGACATCGTTTCCATTCATCATATTAATAATCCCTCAGTCAACTTCCTTTGCTTTGTTGACGTTCACTGCTTCATCAGCAGTAACCTCCGTAGCCACATTGCACAGAGCAGAATCATTAGTGAATGGGTTTCTTGGTACAAGAAATTCCACAAGCTTCATCATATCATTGTGATCTCTTTTCTCTCTAGCCTTGCTGCTTTCTTTGTGTTGTTCACTAGAAACATAAGCCACACCCGTGAACTGTTGCATCGCACGATTTGCTTCGCCGCACTTACGTGTTGATAAAAACCAAACTCTTCTCTGCGTTTCGGATAATTCCCTACCTCTGGTCAATCCACCATATGATTTTACACTTCTCATCAGCACTTGTTCAGTTACAAGCTCAGTAGATAAACCAGTCCAGAAATTGTCAGATCTTCTAATCACATGATATCCATTCTGGAAATAATTGAACACTTCTGGATTATGTTCTAACTGCAACAAATTTTGAAGGTAAATGTACACAGATTTAGCATACAGACTGTGTCCAAAGGCAGCAAAGTAAGGTAACATATCAGATAGAGCTCTTAAATGGAGTGACCAATTTCCAGTTCTCTCAGCTTTAATAAACTGACTTGTACATCCAGCATATCCATGTATTGTAGGCCTGTTCAAAAATCAACTTTTTCTTATTTTCATAGGTTTCTGTACATCATTTTCCCATGCTTTTTGACCTGAAAAAGCCGAAAATCACAACTATTTTGACCTAGGATGTTGGGAAGCATTGCCGCATGGAGCTTTAAATTTTCTGCCTTGAAATCGGCCAAAGCGCCAATTCCGGGGTCCCTTGAATTATGTTTTGCACTTTAACTTTTGATCTAAACAAGATAGAGCAACAAATTAGGTATCAAATGAAAGAGCATAAAATTAATAAATAATAATAATAATAATAATAATAATAATAAATAAATAATAATTAATAATAATAATAATAATAATTATCTATCATTTTTCAGGAAACAACAGAAACTCAATCAGAATCTAGAAAACCATCTACAGTACAAGTTACAACTTCACAATGGCATTAAGCAAGGAGCTGAGGGAGCTCCGTGGGCGCACAGTTGATATCTCAGAACCTCCACGTACTGTCCACAGGCAGGTGTCAACTGGGCCATCTACCAGATCTCTCACTGAAACTTTCCTGGTTGGATACCCTTCAGCTTTTATCAGTGGTTCCCAGCTTCCCACCAACAGACAGGCGTTCCAGTATTTCCTTAATCTTCAGAATTTACCGGAAAATGCAGGGAGGCCCATGGTTCAAGACCTTGCATATGAAACAGTTGAATCTATCATCCCATTCTGGCAGATGGCTAGGATCAAGACAATGACCAAGTACAACGCAATGAAGCTCTTCATGAAACTACATGAGAAACATCGTGCTCTGGTGAAAAGCAAAGGAAGAGCAAGTAACCCTGGAGGAAAAAGAGGAGCATTTGTGCTGGAATTAGACAGCCTGTTCGATATAGGAGCTCCAGATGCAATCCAGGAAATACAGAACAACAGACTGTTATCCAGAGAGAAGAAAGATGAGGATATCAGGTTCTACGAAGACCAAAAGACTGAGAGGAAAGGTCATATGTCTGGTCATGACAAGATTTTTGAGACAAGATCCCTGCAGCAAGCAGCGAGGAATGAAAGACTGCAGCATAGACAAGAACAAGGTAAAACTAATTACTTTGAACGTTACAAAAAGTTTTAAGTTTTACTCCATTGCGATATTTAGCATGTACTTAACAATTACTGTCTTAACATGTTGTACTATTTTACAGCTGCAGCAGAACAAGAGGCAGTTGTTCATGTGGATGACATTACCTGGGGTGACTCAACTGACAACGACGCTAACACAGAGGACATGGATTACCCATCAGCCTCGTCCTGGATGTTCTCACCATCAAGACACTGTGACTAGTGTGACTTTGACGTTTCCAAGGAAGGTCATGGAATGTGATGTCATCTGCAATACAGCTGATCGTCTTGGTTTATCAGACAATCAAGTTACTGCCATGGTTTCTGCCACCTTGAAAGCTGGAGGGGCTGATCTGGATAACTTCGTCATCTCAACCTCAACAACACGTCGCAACAGAATGCTGTCCAGGTATAATATCAGCCAGAGTCACATGTCCAAGTTTTGTGAAAACCCCCCACAGTACGCTGCCTTACACTGGGATGGAAAGTTGCTCAAAGATGTCTTGGGCAGTGAACCTGGAAGTACCTCAGAGACTTTAGCTGTGCTAGTGTCTGGTCCACCTTCATACACTGAAGGAAAGTTATTGGGAGTACCTGTCATCGACAATTCTTCTGGCACAGCTCAGGCTGAGGCTTCAATGGATTTACTGGAGACATGGGAACTTACGGATAATGTTACTGCCCTTGTTTTTGACACTACATCCAGTAACAGTGGAGTTCACAGAGGAGCTGCCAAACTGCTAGAGAAAATGCTGACAAAAAGGTGTTTTATCTGGCCTGTCGACATCACATCCTGGAAATCCTAGTAGGAGAAGTTTGGGAGAAGCTGTTTGGGAAGGTGAAGGGGCCAGATAATCCCTGGTTTGAGCATCTGAAGGATGTTTGGACGGACTTGTCCAAGGAAAACCCAAAGATGCTGGCTATCAACAGCAAATGGCTGAAGGAAAGAGGAAGAACAGTGAAGAAATACTCCAAGACATTCTAACAGCAGAAAGGCTTCCAAGAGCCGACTACAGGGAAATGGCTGAACTGACAGTCATTGTTCTTGGAGGAACGCCTCCTCGAGGTATTCACTGGAGTCGACCAGGCGCCATTCATCAGGCCAGATGGATGGCCAGAAACCTGTACTCCATGAAAATGCTGATGTTTGCAGATCAACTTGAGTACGACGAAGACACTGTATCAAAGCTGGAAAGACTCAACACCTTCCTTGCGCTGTTCTACACTCCTGTATGGATGATGTCAATGTCTGCTGCAGATGCTCCCGTGAATGATCTAAGTCTAATCCAGGACATGTTGAAGTACAAGAAAACTGACCCAGAGCTTGCTGATGCAGTACTTAATAAGATGGAAAACCACAAATGGTACCTGACGCAGGAAGTCGTGCCATTTGCCCTGTTCAGCAGTAGATTGAGTGACACATTGAAGCACGACATTGCTGCCCAGTTACATGCCACTGAGAAGCCAGACAGCTTCAGAACAGGAAAGCCTCTATTCCAGAGAGTCACAGCTAAGACCACCCTGGTTGATCTCATTGGCCCAGAATCACATTTCCTGTTGGACACACTGAACATTGGATCCGAGTGGCTTCTGGAACCTGTCACGTCTTGGCCACAGAATGAGGACTACAGAAAAGCGTTGGACTATGTTAAGAATCTGAAAGCGGTGAATGACATTGCTGAACGTGGTGTCAAGATGATGAGCGACTTTGCAAATGTCATAACAACAGATGCCAAGCAAAGGGACTATCTCCTTCAAGCTGTGGAGTTCAACAGACGCCGCTTTGACAGCTTCAAGAAACAAACTCTCAACAACTGACTGTGTAAATGTCATTATGAAATTAATCATCATGTAATGCTTTCACTTCTTGATCGATTAGACTTGTGACAAAATGTTAATCTCAAATTTGTGTCATGAATAAGGCGCCTTGTCTGTTGAGTGTGAGAAAACGAATTTTGTGATATTTCTGAAATCTTTGTATGTACCAATGTGCCATTTCTTGTTCCAAGACTATCATAATTGTATAAGTTAGAAAGAGGATTAAAAACACTTTAATTTGGTGCCTATTTTGTTGCTCTATCTTGTTTAGATAAAATGTTATAGTGCAAAACATGATTCAAGGGACCCGGAACTGGTGCTTTTGGCCGATTTCAAGGCAGAAAACTTAAAGCTCCATGCGGCAATGCTTCCCAACAACCTAGGTCAAAATGGTTGTGATTTTCGGCCTTTTCAGGTCAACAAGCATGGGAAAAAGTACAGAAACCTATGAAAATAAGAAAAAGTTGATTTTTGAACAGGGCTAATGTATTGTAACCACAACTTGGAGGTTCTTAGCAGTGGCGTACTAAGGAGGGTGCGAGGGGGGCGGTCCGCCCGGGTGACAGCCAGGAAGGGGATGCCATCGGGAGAGTTGAAATACCAGTACAAGTTTTCAAACCAAATGAAAAATTCGCCAAAGTAAGGAAAAAAATTTAAAATGTTCAAACTATTACAACAGTTTAGTGTTAATTTCCACTATAAAATAAATTTTTATTTTTATTGGCAATACAAAATTTACAAACGAAAAATTAAATATTTGATAAAAATTACATCGAAAGGCGAACGTTTGTTAACGTTTTAGTCATCAGTTTGTTGAGCATAGCCAGCTGGCTGCAACTGACATTCCAAGTCTTGTTCACTTGACACTGTGACTCCACATACATGAGGTATGTTTCATTAAATAATTATGATAAAGCATTGTGAAAAATGCTCTGTATGAATTGGTCCCCAATTAACCCACCCCTAATATCTCCCGTCTAACTATAGAGTGGATTAAGTCTAGCCTTGTAGGGGTCAGCCTAGAGATTCCGGAAATGGTCCAGAGCGGGCAGATAAACTGAGGTCCACAGTAGGATTCCTCACCAAATTAGGTTAGGGCAATCTACCTTCACCTTTGTTAAGCTATGAGTTGATGCTAGGTCTTAGACCACAATGTAGGCCTAATTTGTCTGACCCAGCTTAATTTACGGCGTTTACTTCTAACTGGGTTAAAAACACAATTAGTCACTTACTGCTAGTTATTAGAGTCCCTTTTCCTCTTTTGTTTAATTGTTGAGAGCGTACTTGCTGGTGGGGATCTTTTTTCCGTTGTTTCTTCTTCTCCCTTCTCTCGTTCCGTCCTTTCGCCCCGTTCCTCGTTTTCGTTCTCCCTTGTCCTCCTTTTCGCGGGGCTTTTTCCACCAGCGTCCTCTTGGTTTTTTTCGGTTGGTTGATCGGTAATGTATATCTATTACCGAGCACGCTCTTGTCACACAGTATATAAATACTAGTGTGGAGAATAACTCTGGTGAGCAACCAATTGGTTTCATCCACCCAGTTATTGTCATAAAAGGAATTTAATAATTGTTAGATTAACTACCTACCTACTCAGTGAACCATTTTCGTTACCTCCCAACTACCCACACATCAGTTTTCCATATACTGGAGGCCCCGGGAGATAAAAATCTTGGTGTCATTGTCACCAATTTTTATGTCTGAGTATAGACTAGCTAACTATTTGACTGTAAATGCCTGTTAATCTGATTAACAGTGACTATCCTCACCTTCTCATGGAGAAGATGTAGCATTTAATTAGAAGAGAAAATATACAGCCATAGGATGAAACTGTCTATGGTGTTTATCATAAGAAAAAAAAAGTGAAAGTTAGAAGATGAAATTACAATTCCCCAGCATCTATTTTTTGTTGTAAAACTAGTCGCGCTTTAACGCTGTTTGTCGCTGAGGTCTTGTGTCTGTCAATGTTGTAGTAGGATGCGTTACCACTCCTACTGTCAAAGGAATAGTTACTGGAAGTTCAGTGTCTCCAGCTGTTACTGTCGGTGGAGAGGGCTCTCCAAAGTCCATTGTTTTGGGTCCAGACTCTAAGGGGTACAAAAGAGAAATGTCTCTTGTTGTGTCACCCGTTGAAGTCCTTAATTTGACCACTCTTGTTACCCCGTCTGCCCCTGGTCTGAGTTCTAAAACTCTAACCAGAGGCCAGTATTGTCTTGGAGTACTGTCATGTATGAGAACAAGGTCCCCTACCTTAATTGTGTCAGACCAATCCTTCTTAGTCATTTGTTTATGTATCTCCCTTAGACCCATCAAGTACTCAGTTTTCCACTGTTTAATGAAATGAGCTTTAACTCTAGTTAAGTGTTGTAACTTAGTCTGGAGTTCATCATGTCGTTGAGTCCAGTTTGGGTCTTTTGAAGAGTCTATATTGTAGTCCGGCAGGAGACTAACTTGTTCTCCCCGAATCAAATGATTTGGAGTTAATGGTTCCGGGTCATTAATGTTGTCACTCACATAAGTGAGTGGTCTATTGTTGATGATATTCTCAATCTCAGCTAGGAGAGTGAGCAACTCAAACAAGTGTATCTGTTTTTTACCAATTGCTTTCTTCAAGCAATTCTTTACTGTTTGTATATTCCTCTCCCAGATAGAACCATACCAAGGAGAGGCAACCGGAATATACTTCCACTTTATGTTTGAATTTTGTATATATAATTGTGTGAGTTCATTGCTTAACAAGTCGTTGATGACTTGTTCACCAGCCTTGAAATATGTAGCATTGTCAGTCCAAACTGTCTTGGGTACTGAATGGCGTGCACAGAATCTCTTAAAGACAGCAACAAAAGATTCTGCTGTAAGGTCCTCCACAACATCCAGATAAACAGCTCGTGAGGCAGCACATATAAACAGTACAATGTACATTTTTTGTTCAGTGTCAACCACCCCTACAGTCAATGCTCCTGTATAGTTAATGCCTACAGTCTCAAAGGGTCTGTTGAGAGTAACTCTCTCCTCTGGCAAAGCAGGAGGAATTGGTTTCCTATAGGGCATAGCATGAATACGCCTACATGTGACACACTCACTCAGGACTGTTTTAACAGTGATCCTTCCCTTGGGTATCCAATAAGTTTTTCTTAATGCAGTTAGTGTCTGTGGTACCCCCATATGATGTACATCATTGTGTGTTTGTCTGATGATTAATGTTGTCAAATAGCTAAATCTAGGTAAAAGGATTGGATGTTTGCTTTTGTAAGACAGTTTTGATTTGTCTAATCTCCCTTTACACCTTAGAAGACCTTCCTTATCTCTGAACAAGTTTAGATCCAAAACTACTCTACAGGCTCTTTTGTTTGTTTCCCATTAGTCAAGAATTCTAACTCTTTATTGTACTCCTTTTGTTATGCATGCCCTATCCAGTACTTGGTTGCAACTTCTGTATAATTATAATTGTTCTTATTTAGCTGTTTGTTAATTGTAGTTAAACAGTTGTGAGCAAACCTCAAACAGTAGGCTGTGACCCTGACAAGTTTGCTGAAATCAGAATAATGTTCATAATTAGTGATTGGTTCAACCTTTTCATTTGAAAAGATTAAATTTAATGTCAAGTTAACTTGTTCCACAGGCCATTGGTCTGTATAACAGAGCCACTTAGGTCCCATGAACCAAGTTTTGTTTGACTTCAACAACTTGTAGGATAAACCTCTGGTTAGAAAGTCTGCTGGATTTTGTTTAGTTGGAACATAGTGAAAGTTAACTTGTAGGCTTTCATTAGCTTCAGCTATTTCTTTTAGCCTATTTCTTACAAAGATGTTCTTACTATTAATGCTATCATTCCGTATCCAGTCAAGACAAATCTGACTGTCAAGCCTGATGTGGATATCAGTTATGTTCACATCATGGTAAGCATCCTTAAGCAATGAAATGGTTTTAATGGCTAATGCAGCAGCCAATAGTTCCAATTGAGGTATGGTTCGGGTAGGTTTGAGAGGTGCAACTTTCCCTTTTGCATAAATTAGATGACTTTCTGTAGGACTTACAAGGTACGCACAGCACCCATAAGCCTGTGTGCTTGCATCAGCAAACACATGAAGTCTCTGGGGCTTATCCCTAAACCCACAACACCTTTGTATTTTAATGTTCTGCACTTTTGTTAAATCAGCAGCTAACTTCTTCCAAGATTTTTGATCTTCAGTTGTTATTGGATCATCCCACCCAACATTTGTCCTCCAAACTTCTTGGAGGAGAATATTTGATTTTATTGTTGAAGGCAGGAATAGACCCATGGGGTCAAAAAATTTTGAAGCCTCTGATAATATTTGTCTTTTAGTGTTTGCTTCCTCATCAAGTCTAAAACCTTTAGTACAGATTGAATCATGACTGTTAGAAGTTGCATCCAAATACCAGTTCATACCTAAAGTTTTAACTCTGTCTGATGGCTCAGTAAGACCATTATTATCCTTTAAAATTTTTTTGTTTAAATTCTCATCATTTGAAATCCACTCTCTAAGTTCAAAGTTACCTTGTTGCATAATGTTTTGAGAGTGTTCATAGACCTCAGATAATTCAGATTTTGTTGTTGTTGAGCCTATTAGATTGTCTACGTAAAAATGTTCCTTGAGGAAGTTCAGTGTTAAAGAGTTATTAAACTGGTTCAAATGATGTCTAATTGTCAATGCTAATAGGCTAGGTGAGCAATTGGGGCCAAACAACACAACATTAAATCTATAGGTTATGAACCCTTTATTCAAATCAAATGGATCCCTGAACCATAAGAACCTAAGTTGGTTCTTGTCATATTCATTTTTAAGATTTATTCTCAAAAATGCCTTTGAAATGTCAGTTTGTACGGCATATTTATCTAACCTGAACCTCAGTAAGATCTTCACAAGGTCAGAAATGAGATTAGGACCCTCAATCAGGCAATCATTCAAACTGTGTTTATCACTGTCTTTGAGGCTACAGTTATATACTACTATGAGTTTTGTTGTTGGGGCATCTTGTCGATAAACCCCCCTGTGGGTTAAATAATGACAACCATCTTTTTTAAAAGGGTTATTTGTTACTTCTTCAATGAAGCCCTTCTGTAGCTGTTCTTTGAAGACATCACTGTACATTTGAATTGTATTATCTTGTTTGAGTTTTTTCATTACTTTATATAAATGTACTTTAGCTACTTTGAGATTATCTCTTAAAGTTGGACAATTTATTTTCCAAGGTAACTCAACAAAATAACTATTGTCTTTGCACTGAATGGTGTCTTCAAATCTTTCTACCATTAACTGATCTTTTGAAGTTTGATTTGTGTCATGTATACCCACAGATTCTAGCAACCATAAAGTTTGAATTGCCTCATCCAGAGTTTCACTTGATAGTGATGAATTAATGTTCTCAGTTGTTATAATATTATTCAAAGTGTTGCTATTCTTACAGGTGTTATGTAGGACTGAGTTGAGGCACATAGTATTTGTTAGTCATGAACTATTTTGGTTTAGGTCTAGGTTGTATCTGGATAGGTCACCCAAAGGGGCTATCCCTGATGGAGTCTGATAAGCTATACCATTACCTATCTTCACTATGCCCTTATGAATAAGATGAATATAATCTGCTCCCATTAACATTTCAATGTTAGCTACTGTGTTGTTTGTGATATGTCTATCAGCTATATTGTACTGTTTTCCCAAATGATTTATGGTTTGTTCTGGTTTGGGTATAACCAGTTTGGTTTGTCCTACTTTTGAAATAATGACTGCTTTAATTTTTTCTAATTCATTTTCTACATGTAGTTCCAGGTCAATTGTCTTATGCTATTTTTGTTTGAATTATCCTTAACAAAGGATGTGATATTGAGTTCTTGTTCATTCGGGTTTGGTGTCAAACCCAATTTATTAACCAAATTTTGCGAAACAAATGTTTGTTGAGAACAAGAGTCTATAAGACATCTCACTGGAGTGGTGCTACCCTCACCATTCACTAAGTCCAAAGTAATAGTTGGTAAAAGAACCTCAGTGTTTCTTGTTACGTTGTTTGAACAAACAGAATGTCCCATGAAAGTGGCATTTTCTTGATTACCTTTGTTTGGAGGAGTATCTTTTGAGTTTGAGTATTGTTGTTTGGACACTTCGGTGAATCACACATTGATGAGACATGTCGTGAACTTTTACAAAACTTACAATTGAATCTTAACCTACAGTAGATTTACAGTCTTTCTTATAATGTCCCTGGCCAGTACACTTTTTACATAGGTTCAACTGTTCACATCTTCTAGCTCTTGAGTTAAAGTCTGAATATTTGTCACACCCATTACTACTGTGTTCATCACTTGCACAAAATTTGCAATGTGGTGTGTAAGTTGAGGCAGCAGTTACATTAAAGTTTTGTAATGTAGGTGTTCGTGTATTACAGTTGGTCACATTTGATTCTACAGTATCAAGTTTCGTCTGTTTGGCTGTAGCTAGTTGGTCTCTGGTTGGGCTTTGGTTTATCCATAGTCTGGGTCTTACTTTGTGTTGAAATATTTCTCAATTTGAAATTAGTTGTATAGTTGGAAAGTGTTTTCTGATGTTTTCAAGATTAGGATAATTTTCTCCGTCTTTTGAACTAAAACATCTTTAATCCTCAAAGGAAGGCACCTAAGAACTACGCCTTGTATAAGCCAAGATGAAGCTTTAACATCTATCTCATTGCTAACCAGTTGTCCCATAATAGCTTCTAATTTGGAATAAAAATTTCCATATCACTATGGTTATCTTTTACGGATGCAAAATCAATAATTTGTTGAGATAATTCAAATATAATCTCATCTTTATTAATGTAATTACGTTTCAAGAGATCAATAGCTACTTCATATGAATTCCCCACAGCTGGTAAATAGGCTATCATGTTATAGGCTGGACCTTTAAGGAAACTAGTTAAGTAGCTAAACTTATCAACAGTTGGAATATAAGGTTTATTACCTATTAAACTCAAATTTTTCAATGAAAGATGGGAATTGTACCGTGTCCCCATCAAATGTTGGTACTAGCAAAGTGGGTAACTTAGCCCTAAATTCTTGTGACTCGGGATTTGGCATGCCACTTAAATTTTGTTGAAAGTTAGCTCTACTTTGATTAAAATCAGAAATAGGTTTATTTGGTGTTAAGTCGGTCAAACGAGACTGTAATCTCCTTATGTGTTGTTCAATTAAGGCTACCTGCTGCTCATTATCAGAGTAAAGGTCTATAAGTTGTTCATCAGCCATTTCAGGTTCAATTAACTTTGAAATACTCTCATCAATGGCTATTATATCCTTTTTAAAGTTATCCAATTTAATAATTACAAACTCTAAATCTTCCTTGCCTGGTTGTGTAATTTTGTTAAAAGTGTTCATGGCCTTTGTAACAGCACCCAACTTTCCCCTCTTTTTCTTTTTTAATTGTTTCAATTCCTCACTGTCCATGTTTAAGTCAAAATTGTTTAACTGGGGATCGTAATGAAATATAGGACAAGAAGAAATTACCAGAGACAAGAGATCAAATAAATTGAGTAATCAGACAAAATAGTCAAGTTTTAAATTTAGTTAAATCCCCCCCAAGTATTTATGTGTCACTCAGGTCTAAGCTTATAAGAGAATGGGACTCCTTAAATGTAAAGGTTTCCTAGTTAGGCCCTAGGTTGTAGACCTAATTAGGCAAGTTTGTTACTTTAGGCTTGATTAGGTTAGGTTTAGGCTAGACCATTTAGCCTAATTCTGCAATTTTTGTTAAGTAAGGTTAAGCCTAAAGTATGTAAATTCCCCACACACGGGCCACCATTGTGAAAAATGCTCTGTATGAATTGGTCCCCAATTAACCCACCCCTAATATCTCCCGTCTAACTATAGAGTAGATTAAGTTAGCCTTGTAGGGGTCAGCCTAGAGATTCCGGAAATGGTCCAGAGCGGGCAGATAAACTGAGGTCCACAGTAGGATTCCTCACCAAATTAGGTTAGGGCAATCTACCTTCACCTTTGTTAAGCTATGAGTTGATGCTAGGTCTTAGACCACAATGTAGGCCTAATTTGTCTGACCCAGCTTAATTTACGGCGTTTACTTCTAACTGGGTTAAAAACACAATTAGTCACTTACTGCTAGTTATTAGAGAGTCCCTTTTCCCCTTTTGTTTAATTGTTGAGAGCGTACTTGCTGGTGGGGATCTTTTTTCCGTTGTTTGTTCTTCTTCCTTCTCTCGTTCCGTCCTTTCGCCCCGTTCCTCGTTTTCGTTCTCCCTTGTCCTCCTTTTCGCGGGGCTTTTTCCACCAGCGTCCTCTTGGTTTTTTTCGGTTGGTTGATCGGTAATGTATATCTATTACCGAGCACGCTCTTGTCACACAGTATATAAATACTAGTGTGGAGAATAACTCTGGTGAGCAACCAATTGGTTTCATCCACCCAGTTATTGACATAAAAGGAATTTAATAATTGTTAGATTAACTACCTACCTACTCAGTGAACCATTTTCGTTACCTCCCAACTACCCACACATCAGTTTTCCATAGCATAAAGTGCTGGTGTTTATAACAATATCATGGTACTTATACCAGTGTCCAGTAATTTTTGACAAATGTGGTATCGTAGTGATGTTTAAGTGTTTATAAATGCATTGTCGTGATGTTTTAATACCCGGTAAATGCATTGTGGAGAGGGCATTCATTATGCAACTACAAAGTGTGAGGAAATAAACATTTCTATGGAGAGAAGAGGGAGAGTAAAGCTCCGACAAAGGATGCCAGGAGAGATGGCAAAGGATGCTGGTCTCACATTGCCAGAGGAAGTAAAAAGGGCTATGTTTGAATGTCTTGATCGCTTTCATCATGAATTGGAGATTCGTCCTAAGGCAATTGATCAAATTCTGTCAATCTTCGCTGTTATTCAGCCAAACACTTTGGTTGTTGGAACAGAAGAAGAACTTCGGAAGTATATTCCAAATTTGACTCAGATTTTCAATGAATTCTCTGATGAAGATATCAGTGTGGAAATTTAACAACTTCGGAGGCATTTGGAAGCTGCCAAAATCAGCGTTGAAGAGGCAAAGAAATGGACAGCATTGTAGTTTCTGGAGTTTATTGTGAAGTGGGATTTTTGTGAATCTTTGCCAAGCTTGTCACTGTGTTTGAGATTCTTTTTGACTGTCTGTGTGTCTATTGCTTCATATGAAGTTTTTCCAAATTGAAATTGTTAAAAAATTTCTTTCGCTCGACCATGAGTCAGACAAGATTGACAAATCTGGCTTTACTTTCAACTGAACATGAATATGCAAAAAAGGTAAATTTTGATGAGGTCATTGATCAATTTGCAGAAATTAAGGCTCGAAAGCAGAGACTGTAAATCCTCTCTATTTACCTTTGAAGAATAGGCTGAGCGTTGAGACTGGATTTCCTGTGTTTTTGGTATAAAATAAAATGCAGTATTACCTGTTCACTGAATTTTTAATGTCCTGCATTTTTCTTATTTCCAATTTGCTTATGACAATACTGTACTGTTTAAAAATCTACTTGCAAACATAATATATTTTTCTGTGTGTTTAAATTTTAAAATTATTTATGGGGGGTGCCAAAGGAAGGATCCGCCCCGGGTGCCAAATACTTTACGTACGCCCCTAGTTCTTAGAGGAGCCAACGAATTCTTGCACCCTACTGATTTGTCCTGCAATTTAGTTAGTACTTCCTCTGAGCAGGCAATTTCTATGTCCACTTCACGTGAAATGAGCTTATCTAAAATATCACAGTCTTCTTTCAGTTCATTGGGTACCTCTTCACATTCTTTTATCTCGAGAGAAATGTTCCGACTCACTTTATCCTTGAAACAGTACGCCAAAGTTTCCTCAACTTCATTAGAGTCACTGTCACTATGTGAATCCTAGTGTTCAGATAGATTTTCATCCAAGTGATACTCCGTTGTCTCAACTACTCTTGTTGCACCACTCAGGTCATCCATCAGGTCGTTCTCTTCTTAATCACATGTTTGTTCCGTTGGCAGAGAAATGTCAAAGATTTTGGACACAAGCAAAGCATTAGTGATGCTTTTACAAGAAAGTGATTGTTTTACTTGTATGAAAATGCTAGAAAAAAATGTGTTGCAATTTTGTCCCAGTGTTTCAGTAAATTTCTCGGACTAAAGGCAAACCTTAAATATTATCGCTATTATACTTTTGAGTGATACATTTCACCAAATCGTGAGATGCATCGACCAAAGTATTTCAAGACCATTTTTCTTGAAAACTGACTCATAACACCATATTTAATTGCTAGTGTTATAAACTTTTTATGAAGATACGGAGAATGCAATTACAGCAGTTAAAAATTATTTGAAAATTTTAATTACTTCGACGAAATTTAACGTGACACACGCAATATATCAGCAAGTTTTTAAAGTTAGGTTATTCGTGTCGACGAAATGTTTATAGGTTTGGACCAGTAATTAACAAGCTAAAAGACATATATTTGTTGCAGTGAAAGAATTATAAAAAACCTATTACTTACATCGAAGCAGAAACTCTTTGTTATATAGCTCTCTTCAACTTAAAATAATTTACTTGACTATTTACATGTTCATAAATTTATTTAACGTTTTATTATGCCTTTTGAAGCGTTTCCGTATCGCAGTGCTTAGTACATAATTTTGCTGGTTTAAATTCTTTCCCCCCCCCCCCCCGCAGGTGATTCACGTAGAGTTATAGATCTTTTCGTAACGCGTTGAGCGAGTAGTTATGCCTTAGGCCAGTGGTTCCCAACCTGGGGTCCCCGGACCCCTGGGGGTCCGCGAAGGTAGTACTGGGGGTCCGTGAGCTTTCAATATTTCGAGAGGCTCCAACAGAAATCGTACATTTACCCACGATAAGGGCGCTCAGGCTAAAATTTCAAGTTTCCTTGCTCTTGGCTAGAATTATTAATACTTTTTTAATACGCTGTATTTTAATTGCATACTCTCTTATATGTCCTTTATTTGATAGTGAAAAATGAGAAAACGAGTTAATTATTAGTTAATAAAAACAGTTTGTTTGGTAGACGGAATCTTTCAAAAACATGGGGTCCGTGGGAAAAAAATAAAAATAAAAAGGGTCCTTTGTGGTGAAAAGGTTGGGAACCACTGCCTTAGGCGTTACTGTGTTTTACACTGCGTTAAGAAATGAGCCATGTAAAAAAATCACCTTCAGAGAAAAAGGAATATTATTTTTGCAAATGGATCACTGTACCTTTCAACTGTCCCTTCATTTATTTACTTGGACGAAACAGCTTAATGAAAATTCCAATTTCTTACGTGTTGTGTTTTGTTAAGTTTATTTGTAATCTTTCTCTTCAGCAATATAAAATGAAGTTTGGACAAATTCTTAAATTAAAAGAATATAATATAACATTCAAAACTCGTCCCAAGATGAGTTGAAGGTACTCCAAGCGTAATCTTTCAAGTAGGTTTTTTGTTTTACGCATACAATGGCGATTTTCGATGGAGTGGCAATCCATAGATGGAAACTTATACTGCGACTGTCGGTCATATGAAAAATGTTTCTTAGATACATTTAATAAAATCTATTATAAAATGCAAAAAAGAAATTAGATCAGTAGTCTTTTATTTACAAAATTGATCTAATACCTGAACCAGAGTACAAAAAATGTACTTGAAAATTTAGTGAGATGATAATATTACAAATAAAATTCTGTTCAAGATTATGTTTAGGCAATTTAACATTATTTATTCCAACGTATCCTTCATCTAAATTCTAAAGGATAAAACCAGTCGATTAGCAAGATATCATAACTTTTATAGCTCCTTCTCCTGTGCTGGCAGTCTCAAAGGCTTGGACAGTCTCCTCCAACTTGTATCTGTGAGTGATCAACGGCTTCACATTGACCCTTCCAGAAGCAACCATCTCCAATGCGAGAGGGAAACTAGAGGAAAAAGATGTTTCAAATAAGGTTAAAAGACAAGTAAGGTTAACATCAAAGTTATTCTTTTTGCAATACTATGTTAACAGCATTTTATTACCTGTTAAGGTATCTGAGGACTCCTTTTAAATCCAGTTCTTTGACAACGGCATTCACAATTGGAACTTTAATTTCAGCAGGGCCTACGCCAACCAGCATCATCTTTCCTCCGGATTTAGTTGCCTGATGGGATATAATAAGATCACAAATGGAGGCTCATGGGTATTACTGAGTACTTATAAATGAAATGATTTCTGTTGGCTCATCAATAACCAAAGTACCTTCATAATTCTATATTCATACTCTTCCCAAACAAACTACAACGGCCTAGTTCAAATTTCTCTTATTATATTAAAAATGCAAACCAAGAAACATTCTGTCTACTATGATGACTATCTGGTTAGTCAGTATGTGGTTATCTCTATTCAAATAAACAGTAATAAGCGTTAAATATTCCACGCCCTCAAGATGCGCAGAATAGTCCTTAAATTAATTGGTGTGTTGATGTGTATGCAGACCAAATACACTAAATACCGAGCCTCTAAGATATCATTAACCGGCTCAGAATAGTTAAATGGACTATTTGAAACCGGTGGTCTGATAAATTACAATATTTGAAACCATAATACGTTTCATCTCATTTGATATAAACAGAACGTGTTATATCTTATAAAAACAGTTCAGTACAAGCCTGATAATTTAACCTGAATTATAACCTGAATTAGCTTCTTCAAAGTTACAGTATTTCTTCTTCCGCAGCTTATTATCCCATCTTTACATGGGGTCGCTGTTTTTGGTTCGTCTTCTCCACTCTCCTCTGTCGTATACCACGTCTTCCTCCAAGTCCTTCTCCCTGATGTCCGCCACCACACAGTCCCTCCATCTCGTCTTCGGTCTTCCTCTTCTTCTCCGTCCCGGCAACTCCATCTCCAGCACTTTGCGCCCCACATACTCCTCCTCTCTTCTCCTGACGTGTCCATACCACCTCAGCCTGGCCTCCTGCACCTT
Organism: Bathynomus jamesi; assembly: GCA_023014485.1. Taxonomy (NCBI): domain Eukaryota; kingdom Metazoa; phylum Arthropoda; class Malacostraca; order Isopoda; family Cirolanidae; genus Bathynomus; species Bathynomus jamesi. The sequence goes on along the minus strand of JAJOZX010013615.1, from coordinate 60,417 downwards.
CTTAGTCCCTCTTATATGGCTCATTTCTGACCCTATCCCTCCTCGTCACTCCACACATCCATCTCAACATCTTCATTTCAGCCACATCGATTTTTCTTTCATTGCTCTTCTTCACTGGCACAGTCTCCATTCCATACAACATTGCCGGCCTCACCACTGTTTTGAATACCTTTCCCTTCAGTTTCACTGGGACCCTCTTATCACAGAACACCCCTGATACGTCTCTCCAGTTCTTCCACCCCGACTGTATTCTACAGTTTATCTCTCTCTCTGCTCCCCCCTCTGCATCCACTGTTGACCCCAAGTATTTAAAATACTCCACCGTCTTAACACGCTCTCCACTCAATGTCACTTCCCCTCCTCGGTCCTGCTGCACATCACATCTCATATATTCGGTCTTCTTTCGGCTAATTCTCATCCCCCTACTTTCCAACGCCTCTCTCCAATTTTCCAACTGCTGCTCCACCTCCTCTTTCGTCTCCCCACTCAACACAACATCGTCTGCATACATCATGCACCACGGCGCCTCCCCTCTAATCCTGTCCGTCAACACATCGAATACCACATTGAAAAGGAAGGGGCTCAAAGCTGATCCTTGGTGCAGACCAAAGTTATATTACTATATTATTGAATCCATTCGCTGATCATGGTAGCATTTGGCACTCAAAAGAAGAATAGTACAAGCTACATGGAACTGTAATTTCTGGTTAGTTCCTTTTAAGTTTGGTTATTTTTATTAGAGAATGTGAACATTTACTTTAAGCTCACGACCCATTTAGAGTTTGAGTACAGATTCACAAATTTCCTCTCACTGACTTCGAATATGAAGCTCAAAATTTTGATGGAGGTGGTAGTTTTGTAAATTTATGGTCTCACTGACTTTTACTCGATTTTACAAGCGTAGCTTGACTAAATATAGGTACGTTTTGGTTGAAACCATAAACTTGTATAAATATAACTCACAAATATTCCAAGTCTGGTACTGGATTCCGCGCCACTGCATTCAATCGTGATGTCGGGCATTTTTCCATCCATGAGTTCGGTCACTTGTTTCGCCAATTCTTCCTCATTTCCAGATTTTACATTCAAAGTAACGTCAGCGCCAAGTTGCTTCGCGATCTTTAGTTTGTCATCAATAATATCTTCAAAAAGAAGTCAACGATCAAACAACTATATCTGAAGCTGTTCACATCTCGGTGCAAAATTAAGAATTAAAAATCGCAGTGCAAATTAATTTTTCATTACAAATCAAAAGAGAGATAGAAGCCCATTCATGTACTCCTCATTAATGCTGAATTAAACGCTTTAGGCCTACAGCAGCGGAGGATTCGAGGACCATTTAATCTTCTACAGCTTTTAACAATTCAAGTGACAAAAGCACAATTTTAACAAAGCACTTTGTATTGGTAAAAGAATATAAGTGTGACTTACCAATTTCCTCATTTATAAGCGCAAACTCGTGTTACAGTTTATTAATTTATTAATTGGGATCATAGCTCAACATCTCTATTTAAATAAAGATTGCGTTAATTTTTATGAGATAAAAATACCGTGTTACCTTGACTACAAGGACTTTCTTACTTGTAACGCATACCTTTGTAGCTCCCATTGCTTTCGCTGTCAGCAGAGATAAAATACCAATAGGTCCTACCCCGCAAACAAGCACTCGAGACCCCAATACCACATTGGCTCGTCGACAAGCATGAACTGCAACGCTCAAGGGTCCCAATAAAGCCCCTTCCTCTGAACTGACGTGGTCTGGAAGCCTAAAATCAATTAATAACAAGCCCTAATTATTTTTTATCTATTAATGTTAATGTAATTAAAAAAAATTATATCTCACTTACAACTTATTTAAGTGACCTATACTTCTTTTGTATTTTAGTGTTCAAGCAACAGGAATACTGCCTAGCGAGACTAAAGGATTAGTCTCTTCCATGCACTTCATCCCGACTTACTTAAAACAAAAGTGTGCTACATGTTTGTAGTATCTTGCAAGATTCCCATGCTCTGGTGGAGTTGAGCAGCAAGTGATATTTGGACATAGATTATACCTTCCACCTTTACACTCTTCGCACATCATACAAGCCACTGCAGGCTCAATGGCAACACGGTCACCTTCAAATAACAACAATTTGGCTTTTCAATGAGAAATAAAATTTATAAAAGAATGTAGGTATGTTGACAGCACTTAAAATACAACGCACGCAACATCAAACTGGGTCTAACTGCCTAAGAAACCCTTTTCAGTTTTCCATCAAAGTAACTTGTGAAGCTGAGATCAAAAAGCATTGTAGACAATTTCTGGCTGAGTTCAAAAGTTTTGGGAGTGCACATTTATAATTTCAATGTAATTAGTGTGTGTACAACTAAGAAGTTTTAGACACAAAAACAAACCAAATTTGATAACTTTATAACTTTGGTTAGAAATGTCTCAAAGTATATTACAACTAAAGTTGAGGCCGTGAACAATGTTAGTATGCGAATGGCAAAAATAGCTTATTCTAATAGGCCTGTGGTCTATTACCAACAAGTATACGGTCCTAGCCAATACAAAAACTTTAACTCCAGGCCACATGAATTTGGTAGTAGACAGGATTAATGTTTTTCATGAAAGCTATTACATTTAAAATGCATAGATGATTTATGACTAAACAACATTATGATGATTAACACAAATACTACATTTAAACTGTTTATACCTGGTTTTAAGTGTTTAACTGTAGACCCACATTTGACAACAACTCCAGATCCTTCGTGTCCAACTACCATTGGTGCTTCGACAACAAAATTTCCAATTCTCCCTTTGGTTAGAAATGACACATCCGACCCACAAATTCCAACCTGGGACATCCGAAGTAGAACCTCTGAAATAAATTTCAGTAATTACTGTACCATACATACATACATTTACAGCGTATATAAAGCTTCGTTTTGCTATAAAATTACTTATTTTTATGGTGTAGGGGTACATTTGTCAACAGTTGCTATAGTTACAGAAGTTGTGTAGGTTTGGTGGGATCCTTATATTTGCAACATAAAACTGGTTACTCTTATTTCTTGTTTTAATAATATTCATTCGAAGCCAGATGTGCTAAGAGGTAATCAGACACACTGATTTATGGTCCTCTACCTTTATCAGATATTCAAGGAAAATGTATGATAATCTTCTTCACCAGGAAGTAAACAAAGTTAACATCTGAACGAAGAATTTAAATACACACTCTCCAAAACAAGGAAACAACCAAAGAGACATTGTCTTGGAGCTCAGAATATCCAAACAATAGTTCTAAGAACATTTACAACGGCTGCAGGAGAATGGCAGTTTGGCTAGTCGTAGCGATAAGGTCGGTCTAGAATACTTACTGTTAAACATGATCGCATTATTCAGAAACTCTGTAGCAAATCGCTCTAAAACAGTTTCAAAAATATGTGCAGCCATTCAGGAAGAGCATGAAACTGCATGACCTCTTCCCTCATTTTATCCATTTTTCCTGCCTGTGATAGTCAAAGGTCGTTTTCCTATATAAGTTTTTTGAGCCTATAATTTCTTTGGTTGGGAAAACCGACAAGATGGGTTAATTGACAAGGAAGTTCGGTGTCCATGAAAGGTAGCCTTATTTATAATTTTTCCAGCCATTGCCTTTTCAGTACAAAAAGTGTTGTGACGGCAAATTTATGTGCCTAAATCTGTTACTAAAATAGGGACAAAAATTTTATTTTTAAGAATTTTGTTTAAATCTCTAAAACAAAGAGTTTAGATTATTGTTATTGAAGAATATCAATAGGTTTCTTGCTACAGTGTTAAAAAATAAAAATGTTTCAAATTGTTTAAAATTCGTTCGATTTTAATTTTTGTCTTCTCACGGTAATTGCATCACCCAGATCAACCTTGAGGTAGAGATTTATGGTAGGGTCTGGAAAATCGTCTCTCAGTACGAAGGAAAGGGAAAACAAACTGACCTGCCTCAAATGCAAGATGGTTTGTTTTCTCTTTGTTTCGTTGTTAAACTTTTGGAAACTGACTTTGAACCCACTTGTTAAATTGAACCGTAAAGTTGGTCATAAATTTGAGGAAACACGTGGCTTCAAAGAAAGGACTTTATTTTAAGTTGATTTTTAAGAAAAAGGAGGAGCTTTCCATTGAAGGGAATGTCAAGATCCAATCAAAGGACAATGATTCTTGTAACACCCAGCGGGAAAAAGGGAAACTCCTTCCTTTATGTATGGATGAAAGCTTTCGTAGGAATGACCTCATGTAATGAAAATGTTTTTGATAGGTCATTCAGAGTACTGTAAGGCGGAGTCCTTGTAATTTTAAGGTGTAACTTAGATTTCTAAGTTAGTTGTAATTCCGTCCTCAAAAGTTAAAATGGCCTTTAAAACTAAATCGTTAAACTCTGTGGCATGATTGAAAATTTCTAAGTTGAGTTAAAACTGTTTCACGTTGTACGAAAATCTGAATTGCCTTTCTTTGACGCGAACGTTGTTGTAAGAGCGTTAATATTAGCCGACAGAAAAAGAACTTTGTGAAATTTCTTTTAATTTAATTATTGTTCACATTAAATATTAAACTTGTAAGTTTGCGAAATATTGTTTCCTCAGGGGAGAGTAAATATCTTGTGGTGATCTTGTTTCTCGAGAAAACCGGTGAAGTTAGTGCATGACCATTTGAAGCCTTAGAAAATTTACTTGATTTAATTGACCGACTCTTTTGCTGGAAAATCAGGGGAATTCGCGCAGAACTTTTGAAAGTAAATTTCCCAAAATTTTTTGTAAGTAAATTACTTCTGTACACTTATTCTTAGATTTCGGAATTTGAATTTACTGCTATTTCTAGTTATACACAAATAAAAAAAAAAAACCTCTGTATAAATGCTTTTTGGAAACTTGAATAATTGCATTTTCTTCAAATTGAAAATTTGGTTTTTGGAACAAACTTTGTAATCGTACTCTGTATATTTCTTTTCAATTTATGTCCTATTTTGAGTGAAATAAAATAAACTTTATACGAGGGAGGGTGTTGTTTTATGCTACCTTGCAATAGGCTCTCTTGTAAGCTCAAGTTAAATTAATATTGGAATTCGAAATTTAAAGTGGACTTCAAGTAAGTCGAGAAAAACTACGCGTATAAAATTGAAAGACCATCTCAGTGGATAGGCAGTCATCCTGAAATAAACGAACGCGCGAACGCGCAATAAGTGCAACCGAAAAAGGAGTTGCACCACAAAAGTTATAATTTATAAAGTTTTCCTTTCACTGTTACATTTCAAGCATAATGATTTGTCTTCAAGCCCAAATATCGTTCAGGAGATAATGTAACATCCAGAACCCCTATTTTCCTACATGGAGGAAGGGTGCGCGTGAATTCCGATAGTCACTTCGACCCAACAACAACTCCGGTGGAAGTGGGAGTCGAAACTGCGACTTTTCAGCCCGAATCCAATCTACAACCAATCGAACCATGAGGATTCGAGAGACACTGAACTTTAAACATAATAAATAAACATCAGATAAACAAAATATATTGTTTAAATTCAGGTTGAGCCAAATAAAACTAATTTCTGAAATTCAAATCAGCCTATAATTAATTGTAATTAAAAATGTACATTAAGTAAAAATAAATTAATAGATCACAAACTGTTTTAATGTTTGAAAGTTTAAGTGTCTATATTTTCTACAAAGCTATACAACAACTATAGATAAAGATATACGCACTATAAAGTTCTGGTCGGTTTATTCATAAACAAATATTTATTTCCATTATAGTTATTTCAAACTATCGAATTCAGGGCTTAGACGTAATAGTGAGATGTGGTTCTTGTGATGAGCCCGCTGCTAGTAATATATTTATCTCGATCTTGTTCTCCTTTTAAAGGGGATAAATTTTGACCCCTTTTGGAACCCCACCTTAACTGGTACTAGGGCTGTACCAGATCACAATATAGCCGGATAACCGGATACCGGATATGTGACTTTTTCTTTTTGCCGGATACCGGATAACCCGGCCGGATCAAGAAATGGTCGGATACCGGATAATTGCCAAATATTTGGCCGGAGCATGTATTCTTAAGGCATCAAATTTTAAAACTTGCAATTAACTAGTGGTTCAATAAACTTTTATGGTCCCTACTAATTTTACGAAATCATTATTCTCCTAGTAGTATGCCCGAAAAATGGATGACTGCAATGCAATATTGATCAATGTTGCAAAGGGCGTTACGCAAAAAGGGGTAGGGGGAATGTTGCACGTTGTTATGCAACAACGGGGGAGTGGGGATGTTACAATAGCAACAAGGGGTTATGCAACTTGGAGGCGGAGTTATCCCCCAAGAGAAGGAGAGAGGAGAAGGAGAACCTATTACTGTAGGCTCGAGGTGTCGTTGACCGTCCTATTGAAGCTGGTTGACTAAGCGTTGGTCGTGTTGTTGCCTCTTGAGATGCCGGATGGCCTGAAGGCGATCTTGCAGACGTAGGCCCGGGTGTTGTTGCCTCTTGGAAGTTTGTTCCGTAAGTCAAGGTCTTTACTGTGAAGTGTTGACGGGCCTAATGGATTCTCGTTGACGGCCGTTTTTCGTGATGCGGTGAAAACTGACCAGATGTGAAGTGATTTGGGTTTGTAGCTTCGCCGTCGAGTCACGTAATGTGTCCACCTTGAGGATGACTTCTCGTAGCGTTGAGCTTTGCCGGTGCTCCCGAGGATGATTGTAAACCAGTTGAGGTGTGGTGAAAGAGGCCAATGAAAACACCTACAGCGGGAAGACTTAGCTTACTTCGAGTGATGATGCGTTCTTGGGTGAAAAGTGTTGAAGTGGGCCTTGAAGGGAGCCGGCTAAAGCTGACGCTGTAACGACGTGAAGGATGAACTTACGAGATGAACGCACGAACGTAGTGAGGTTTGGTAGAGAGCCTTACTTGATGATAGACTTCGTGTAGGCTCGACCGGAGCCTTGAAGGAACAGCGGGCCGCTCCTCCGGCAGGAAGCCGGAGGGCGGTTGACGTGACGGGTACGACAAGTGAGCAAGTGAGAGTGAGTGAGGAAGTGTATCAGTGGAAACTCGCTTATATAACCTTTGTGACGCGGAAACCTTCGCGAGCATTTCTTGAAATTCCGCTCACGCGTCCTTGATAATGGCTTGCTTTCGCGTCTTTTGGGAAGAAACAGACGTTTTAATTGTTTCTGATTCCTTGACCACGTGTCTTCCAAGAATGTTTGATGATGGCGTGGAAGGAAGAATTTTCCAGAATCTATTCGAGTTTTTAAGATTATTTTTTGACGATGTAAATAATGGATTTACAGGCATCGCTTTGTAGTTTTAGTTCGCTTTATAATTTTAAGTTAATTTAAAGGTTTAAAGTAGAAAAATAATCGTTAAAGACACTAATTTATGCTGGGTCAAATTCGGACTGTTTAAATTTATTATGCTTGCCGTATATAAATTGTGAGACTTCAAAATAAGCAAAATTTGTTATAAAAAGATAAAATTTGTTTAATTGAAAGAGAGAAATTGTTTTCGTAAATTCTTTTGATAAATTAATTTGTTTTTTTACTTTATATATTTTTTATAGGTGAACTGATTGTTGTTTATTTTTTTTCTTTCTTTCATTTTCAGGACAATTCCGAGTGATGTTTTGTATGGTTAGGCTGTTTAGATTTTTTTTTTATTCTGAAATTAGATTTTATTGTGTTAAGGAATGTTTTAACATTTTATTTTAGACGTAGTTCGGATTCAACGTTAAACTGTAGGTCTAAGGTGGAGTGACACGCTTGACCTTCGCTGGGATGAACAATCAGGGGGATGCTAAACAAAGATTGCCGATAAAGTAGAACTTTTTTAATGCATGAAGGACGGGCTAGGGGTAATGAATAATGATGTAGTAAGTTTTAGGAGATGTTGCATAAGTTTTATATGAAGTTTAACACTGATAAAATTCAACTGTTACGGTACGGGAAAGGGGAGGATCTAAAATTCCATGTCTTGTATATTATTATTTTTTATTATATATATATATATATATATATATATATATATATATATATATATATATATATACGCCTAGTTCGTAGTTCTTATGCTATTATTATTTTTGATTGCATATATTCCTTCGCTTATATAGGAATGTATATTTATTTTCAATATATTTCGTGAAATTGGATCCAGTAATTTGTCTAAATAATGTGATGGTGTTTTATTTAATTCTTTTGGATGTGTATATATAAACGTTATGATTATTATTATTATTTAATTATACCAAATGGCTGGTTAGGCCTTCTAAGTCAACTGGCGGGTTATGCCAACTGGCGGTTTAAGCCAGCTGTCGGGGACAAACGCACACAAATGTACGTACACCTCCGACTAGGATTATACCAACCCAATAATTCGTCTAAATAAACTGAGTGATGTGGTGGTGTTTTATTTAATTCTTTTGGTTGTGTATATATAAACGTTATTATTATTTAATTATACCAAATGGCTGGTTAGGCCTTCTAAGTCAACTGGCGGATTAAGCCAGCTGACGGATTATGCCAATCCAATAATTCGTCTAAATAAACAGAATGATGTGGTGGTGTTTTATTTAATTCTTTGGGTTGTGTATATATAAACGTTATTATTATTATTTAGTTATACCAAATGGCTGGTTATACTTTCTAAGCCAACTGGCTGGTTAAGTCAGAATATATGCTTTAATTAAATAAATAGCGCAAACTGGCAACTCAGCCAGATAAGCCAACTGGCGGATTAAGCCAGAATATATGCTTTAATTAAATAAATAGTGCAAACTGGCAACTCAGCCTTCTAAGCCAACTGGCGGATTAAGCCAGAATATATGCTTTAGTTAAATAAATAGCGTAAACTGGCAACTCAGTCAGATAAGCCAGCTGGCTGATTAGGGGCCCTATAAGACAAACGCGCTCGGCTGAAGTCTTAATAGGCGCTTGGCTCCTACCAGGCGAAAACTTCTCTTCCTTTTTCTCCTTCTCCTCTCTCTTTCTCTTGGGGGCTAACTCCGCCTGCAAGTTGCACAACCCCTTGTTGCATTTGCAACATCCCCTTTGTTGCATAACAACTTGCAACATTTCCCCATGTTCCAAAACCCCCTTTGTGACATCTTGCAACATTGATCAATATTACATTGCAATTGCATTGCACTTGTCCATTTTGCGGGCATACTACTCGCCTAAAAAATGCAGATTAGAAATTCTGTTTATTCAATAAAATAAGACATGAATTTTCTTTATGTGTATATATATACACACACACACACACACACTGTACACACACACACACATATATATATATATATATATGGGATTGAACTCAGAATAGTCCCCCTGAGGTTTTTTCATGGTACACACAGACCGTGCATGGAACAAGGAACTCCGTTGCCCACGTCGGGCTAACATCATGAAAAAGAAAACTAGTCATTTACCATTACTTATTCGGACTATAGTGGATTTAATTTTCCCAGAAGAGTTCCTTGTTCCATGCACGGTCTGTGTGTATCATATATATATATATATATTGATGAATAAAACCACGAAGGAAAAAAGAAACACAAAGGGGTGCTCAAGCGCTTTCGTCTAATGACATCCTCAGGAACACTGGAGTGAAAGGACAGATCAAGGCAATATATAGGTTACAAAAATAAACATACATACATACATATTCACATATATATACATATATATATATATATATATATATATATATATACATATATACATATTATAGTTATATATATATATATATACATATATACATATATATAGTAAGCATAGAAAAAAATTGTGGGAGGAGCCAACATTTATATGGTCACAGAAAAAAAAGAATAAAAATAAATATAAATATAAATTGAGAAAAAATTAATTACAAAATAGTGCCTTAGTGATATATATGTCACAGCCTAAATAATCATAAAGAAATAAACAGGCAAATAAAAAAAACCCATAAATATACATACATACATATATATATATATATATACATATATATATATATATATATATTATATATATATATATATAAAGACACTTTTAGCACTTTGGCCGAACTTCAATATAAATTCAAATGGCTTTTTTATGGAACAGGTCACAAAAGAATAAAGAAATAAAAATAAATATAAATATTGTAAGTGGAGTCTACCAATTCAAGCTCAAGAGGGAAGTTTTACAATCGATTTAATAGATGCTGCCAAATTGATATATATGTCACTAAAAAATAAAGAAATAAACCAAAAAAAAAAAAAAAAAATTAATTATTAAAAAAATAAAAAATAATAATAATAAATTGAAAGATAAATTTTAAGAGAGGCACACCAATTTATAAGGGAAAAATTACCACATATGCATATTATAGTCACAAACGAATAAAAAAGTACAAGTAAATATAAATTGGAAAACAAAATGATGCCTAGATGATATATAAAGAACAATAAATATATATACAACATATATACGGTATATATACGAAATATAAACGCAATATATACAGAATATATATATATATAATATATGCATAAGGGAAAAAAAATTACCAAATTTGTTTTTATAATTATTGTCTGAGAAAACGGTAGGTCGCAAAAGAATAAAGAAATAAAAATAAATATAAATTGAAAAAATTACAAATAATACACGTACACATGTATACCCGGAATACGTCGATGCCGAATTGGAAAATATCAACGGTATTGGAAGTGAGTTGTGTTACCCATCTGCGTTCATGGAATCTTGTCTTAATAAGGCTAAACGAACCTTCTATCGTGTGAATAATAACACTCGCACCTTGTCAAAGAATATTTTAGTACTTCCATTTTTCCCGGGCTTCTTAGGCATTGCTAATGTACTTAAACTTTTGGATATCAGTGTAGTTTTTTCATATAACAATATTGTGAAAAACATCATAGTAAAAAATAGCCCTACCAATAATTTAGGCATTATCTATAAAATTGGGTGTAAGCAATGTGATTCCGTTTACATAGGTCAGACGGGAAAGGATTTGCAAACGCGTGTAAAACAGCATCAATATTCCGTTAGAACGGGACAGTTGTCCAGTGCCCTTTTTGTCCATTTGTCAGAGTTATCCCATTGTATTGATTGGAATAATGTTTCAGTTTTGTTTCACTCTAGCAACATTGTTAATAGAAATATTCTTGAGTCGGCTATAATTCAACTTACAAATAACCTTAACATGAGTAAAGGTCTGTTTCAACTTGATCCCGTTGCTCTGAATTCCTTCAGAATGGATTTAAACAAAAAGGGCAGGTTGTTAAATCTTTGGTAAAAAATTTGTTTTTGTCTGTTGTTTCCCTTACAATTTTATTTTTCAATTTTTGCTGTATGCGTGTATGTGTATGTATGTATGTGTATGTGAGTATGTGTGTGGTCATTGCAGTTAAATGTGTTTGTATGTATATGTGTGTATATGTATGTATGTATGTGTGTATATGTATGTATGTATGTATGTATGCAGTTAAATATATATATATATAATATATATATATATATGTATATGTGTATGTACCTTACCTTACCTTACAACCTCACAAAGGTTCTGCGGGATGATTTCTCATTTCGTGAAGGTCAAGCTTGTATATATATATATATATATATATATGCCTGTGTGTGTGTGTGTGTGTGTGTGTTTGTATATATGTGTGTATATGTATATATATATTTGGTTATGTGGGTATACATGTGTACGTGTATTATTTGTAATTTTTTCAATTTATATTTATTTTTATTTCTTTATTCTTTTGCGACCTACCGTTTTCTCAGACAATAATTATAAAAACAAATTTGGTAATTTTTTTTCCCTTATGCATATATATATATATATATATATTCTGTATATATTGCGTTTATATTTCGTATATATACCGTATATATGTTGTATATATATTTTATTGTTCTTTATATATCATCTAGGCATCATTTTGTTTTCCAATTTATATTTACTTGTACTTTTTTATTCGTTTGTGACTATAATATGCATATGTGGTAATTTTTCCCTTATAAATTGGTGTGCCTCTCTTAAAATTTATCTTTCAATTTATTATTATTATTTTTTATTTTTTTAATAATTAATTTTTTTTTTTTTTTTGGTTTATTTCTTTATTTTTTAGTGACATATATATCAATTTGGCAGCATCTATTAAATCGATTGTAAAACTTCCCTCTTGAGCTTGAATTGGTAGACTCCACTTACAATATTTATATTTATTTTTATTTCTTTATTCTTTTGTGACCTGTTCCATAAAAAAGCCATTTGAATTTATATTGAAGTTCGGCCAAAGTGCTAAAAGTGTCTTTATATATATATATATATATATATATATATATATATATATATGTATATATATATATATATATATGTATGTATGTATATTTATGGGTTTTTTTTATTTGCCTGTTTATTTCTTTATGATTATTTAGGCTGTGACATATATATCACTAAGGCACTATTTTGTAATTAATTTTTTCTCAATTATATTTATATTTATTTTTATTTCTTTATTTTTCTGTGACCATATAAATGTTGGCTCCTCCCACAATTTTTTTCTATGCTTACTATATATATGTATATATGTATATATATATATATATATATATATATGTATATATATGTGAATATGTATGTATGTATGTTTATTTTTGTAACCTATATATTGCCTTGATCTGTCCTTTCACTCCAGTGTTCCTGAGGATGTCATTAGACGAAAGCGCTTGAGCACCCCTTTGTGTTTCTTTTTTCCTTCGTGGTTTTATTCATCATAAATACTTTTCACGTGTCACTTTCGTGAAATAATTTTTCATATATATATATATATATATATGTGTGTGGTGTGTGTGTGTGTGTGTGTGTGTGTGTGTGTATATATATATATATTTTGGCAAAAACATTTTATTTCTTCATATATAACTATTAAATGTAAATGATACGAAATATCGTTTTTATCAACAAAATGTGATTAAAATGTCAATTAATTATCCGGTATCCGGCCGGATCATACTTGATATCCGGTATCCGGCCGGATACTGAAGAAGTGGCCGGATCGGCCGGATACCGGATCGTGATCCGGTATCCGGTGCATCCCCAATTAATACTAATATTTTTAACCAAGGCCAGAAAACAAATAAAAAATTAATCCTTATCCCTTTTTTTATCCAATAATCATTCAATTCCTAAAATTGAGAGATAATCAGGTAAGTTCTGTCGCACTTTATCTACTTCGTAATATCATCATTTCGCACTTCCATAAACCTACCATTTCTTCAACGTCTGGAATTGGAGTGTTTTCCTGAAAAATACAGAAATAAAAATAAGGTAACGACCAAATTATTGTGTGAGATATTTGAAAATTGCCGATACAGATAACCACCTAAACAGTATACAGAAACTCCTCGAACATCGTAGCTTTCGCGCAGCACACACTGACGGTTTCCTTATCGGCACAGCGGAGGGAGGGTAGATAAGGTTCTTTGTGCGTGGGTATGGGTGTGCGTGCGTGGGTGTGGGTGTGCTTGTGTGCGTACGTGGGTGTGTGTGTGTGTGTGCGTGTTGTGCGTGTGTGTGTGTATCAGCAGGGTCGGCGAGAACTACCCCGGGGAAAGATTGGTGTATGGGACCCCTGTTTACTCAGTATTTTATTATGAATGTTTTTATGTACATACATAACAAGCAAACTGATTATATGTCCAAGTCACTATTCAAAACATACAGTATGATAATCTCTATAAAATGTATGTTCATTAATTATATTTCCTCTCTGTTATTTAATCAATTGCTTTACTAATATTTTTAGATTTTATTCCCCCTCTTTCCGGGCCCCCTACAGGTCCGGGCCCCGTGGATATAACCCGGCTTCCCCGCCCTCTCGGCGGCCCTGTGTATCAGTGGCCTATTCTCCAGAAATGCAAAGCATGCACTGCATGCCTTCCTTCAGTTAAAAATAAAAACCATGCTATACATGCTACAAACACGCACCAACATATATATTATAATATTATCATTATCATTTTTAAATTTGTTAATTTTCTTTAATTTGTAATTAATTATCCCAGTAATATTAATAAATTTTCATCGTGTTCGTTAATATTACTCCGCGTCTTATTTATAACTGTTAACCACAAAATATACATTCAACCCATATGTATCCCTCTAATACGGTTGAAAATTGTTAAAAATCTTGCTCTTTGAGTTCGAACAAATGCTGAATTGTTGCTGCATGCAACGTTACAGAAAGGCGTACATTCAGTGATATAAACGGTCCAAAATCAGCCTTATTTTATGCTGTCTTAAGACAACACAATATTTCCCTTGGTCTTTTCAAGTACCAGTCACCAGATGCTAATTTTCACCAGGTTCATTCAACTCGGACAATCAAGTGACTGAGACCCATGTCACCAGTGAAGCTGTTTACAGTGATGACAGCATAGGCGGAGGAACGGGGAAGGGGGCCTGGGGGCCGGCGGTCCCCTCTGAAATTGACAGAAGGGGCCAGGCCCACACTGCCATCGAAGATATTTTGATATTTTAATTTTTGAAAAACAAGTTTTTCAAAGTAAAAAGTAAGTAAACATTTACTTTGTGTTTGGTCTATGTAACATATTTTGTAAATTTAAGTTTGTAACTACCACTTTAGCACGTTCACGCAATCTAGTGAATTTAGTCTACTTGTCTCCCCCACCCCTTGCGCGCTGACGTTCCGCCACCACTGGATGAAAGTGACTAATTTTAAATGAAAACATGTACAGCGTAAATAGTATTAACTGTGTATAGTGTACACTGTACACTGTGCAGTAGGGTGGTCCACTTTTCAATTTTTTTTTAAAAGTATAGGTGATCGTGGTTTTTCCCATTATTTGGCACTATACTAGCACATTGGTACCATTTTTACAAAAATTGATCAATATTTAGGGGTCTCGCATCGACCTTGAAATTACTAGTTTTTTTTTAAAAATGCGTACTTTTTAACTTTTTACTGAATCAAGATAAATCATTAAGTAGGGATGTTTTATGAATCCTCTTAATGAGAGAAGTCGTTTGGTGTGCTTGCCAATGTCATATGACTAACGGTTTAAAGGTTGTGCCTGTATACAGGTAATACCAATGTGCTAGTATAGTGCCAAATAATGGGAAAAACCACGATCACCTATACTTTTCAAAAAAATGAGTCACCATACCCTGGCGGAATGTATAATGTATATAGGTAATTATAAAATGCACTATGCCTGTGCCACTGTGCCAGGTACCTAACCTATTTCTTTTTTTGCAGATCATAACATTTTGAAATTCTGTCTGAGTTCCTCATCCTTTGTCATGGACAAATCGATGGCAACCATAACTGGAAGAACTCTTGAAGCTACAAATAGAGAGTCATCAAAAGGAAAGGCGAAAATAACATCGCTACCTTCTCTAAGATCGGCCTCGGAAATTTTTTTAGTTGGCCAACCGTCGTCCTCCATCAGTGGTAGCAAATTGCCAACAACACGGCAGGTTTTGCAATACTTCTTCAGTGTTATCCAGTACACTGCTAACAGGAAAGACGCATTCAAAGAAACCGTAAACAACGTCTTAAAGTTTTGGAACATGGCCCGCATTAAAACAATCACAAAGCTCAACTGCGAACGGAAGCTAGAGGCATTGTGGAAAGAGTGGCACTTACTCCAAAAGAGCAGAAAACGAGAAACTGACGCCGGAGGAAAACGGCAGAAGTTTTCGGACAGTGTGGACAAGCTGTGGGATATCGGAGCATCTGACGCTGTCGAAGATATAAAGAAGAATCGACTGCTGTCCGACAAGGACAAGAAAGAAGACATTGACTTCTACCTCGATCAACGTGGTCCTCGGGTGGCAACGATGAGCGGGAACGATAAAGTTTTCGCTGTAAAAAGAAAGCTACAGGAAGGAAGAAAACGTCCTCGCCAGGAGCCGCAAACCTCAAAGTGTGCATACGAAACCGGAGATGAGGCCATGGAGAATGATGATACTGGCATGTCAGGAGAGTCGGAGACAGAACTAGCGTTCCCCCTGCCGAAAGAGCCAAGTGTGTCTGTCAATCTTCCTCGCCGCATCCTTAATGCACCTGCTGTCATGGAAGTGGCTGATCGTTTCCGCATGTCCAATAATCAGATGCGTATTGTGTATAGTATTCATCGATAGCGTCAGTTTTAAAGTGTCCCGTAACCCACATGTATTCTTGACAGTTTCCTTTCCACTTTCCATTCTCTACATAGGTAGTAAGCATTGTGGCTGCTATCACACGTTCGGCGGATCCACCAGCAGACCTCAATCAGTTCAGCATCTCGAAAGAAACGGCTCGCCGGGGAAGAGTGTCACATCGCCGTGATGTGGCGACGGCTGTGAAGGACTCCTTCATGCCACCGAGGCACACTGTTGTCCACTGGGATGGCAAAATGGTCAAGGTCAGTTGATTAAGTTTTCATAGCTATCAATTTAGTAATGAGATTCATGAAGCATAATGTCAATTAAAAAGAGAACTGAATGTGAACAAAAATAGGTTACTTTACAACCATGAAATTGAAATATATGGCATGTGTTTCAGAACTTCCTTGGAACGGCGGAGCACCGCCAAGCAATTCTCATCTCCGGGGCTCCTCATTGCACAGAAGGAAAGTTGCTGTCAGTCCCAGCTGTTGCTGACGGCACCGAACTGTCGCAGGCGCGGGCAACCATACATGCTCTCGAAGATTGGGGATGTGAGGAGAGCGTCATCGGACTCTGCTTCGACACCACTTCCACCAACACGGGGAGGGTGTAGGGTACAGTTGTCCGGCTGGAAAACATGCTCGGGCGACCGCTACTCCAGCTGGGATGCCGTCATCACGTCCTAGAGCTTATCGTGGGGGCAGTAGCCGTCACCCTGCTCGGAAGGACTACGGCACCAACTGATCCTTTGTTTCAGCAGTTGAAGAGAAGGTTAGTTCATTTTTTGTGCAAGGTAAAGTTAGGACACACATGATATTCCACTAGTTTATAAAACAGCAAGCCAAACCGGAACTTCAGAGTTTTCTCACACAATTTTCTTGTTTATTATTTTTGAAGATGGGACGAGCTCGATCTCTCGACCTACTGCAAGCTGCAGGTCGAGAATCTGGCGGAGAGTACGTGGCTAATGAACTCCGGGACGCGGCGGTCAGCTTCCTGAGCACAGCTTCTGGTTTCGTCAGAGACGATTACCGGGAAGTGGCAGAGATCACGCTCCTGGTACTCGGGACACAACCACGCCGTGGCATTCACCTCATGCGCCCAGGAGCCTACCACCACGCAAGATGGATGGCTAAAGTTAGTATTTTCAAACAGAAATAATCTAGAGATAAGTTTAAATGTTATTCAAAGATAAACATTTCATTATAACGCAAACAAAGTAATTGGTAACAATAAACCTGTCTTACTTACAATGGTGCCTATTCTGTTTCAGGTCATCTACTACACAAAACTGCTGATGTTCAGTAGGCAGCTGGAGCTCGACGCCGAGCTGGTCGACAAACTGCACAAGATCGTGGTGTTCATCGCTCTTCTGTACGTACCAGCTTGGTTGGCGGCCCCTGTAGCAGCTGATGCGCCGTTCAATGACCTGGTACTATACCAGCGTTTTCTGAGGTATAGGGCAGTGGACCGCGAGGTGGCAGAAGCGTCACTGGCAGTGATGAGGCGGCACTTCTGGTATCTGAGGCCTCAGACCGTCATCTTCGCTCTATGCAGCAACAAGGTGGATGGCACTGTGAAGCAACAGATGGCAGAGAAGCTGTCCCACCTCCCTGTACCCAAAGACTTCACATACGAGAAAGTCTCAGTCGACGAGATGACGCTACTCCCCGACCTGATTGACCAGTCCTCCTGGTTCTTATTTGCAGGTCTGAAGATGTATGGGTCTTCGTGGCTCACCCTGCCAACTGATAAGTGGGACGAGAACGAGGACTTTTGTCGTCTGAAGGATGTGATCTCTAATCTCCAGGTCACCAATGACGTCGCTGAAAGAGGAGTCCAACTGATACAAGACTATGCGAACACGGTCACAAAGGACGAGGCACAGCTGCAGGATCTTCTGCAAGTGGTGGAAAAGAACCGGAAAGAGCTCGGCGACTTCAAGAAGTCATCACTCGCCACGATGACATAGCACAGAGGGACAACGTTGCAGCCAGTGACGTGTGATAGTGGTCAATACAATGCAAAAGTGATTGTTTAAGTTATTGTTTCTTTCTTCCTTATTTGTCTGCTATTTGCTGATTTTTTTGAAAAGTATAGGTGATCGTGGTTTTTCCCATTATTTGTCACTATACTAGCACATTGGTATTACCTGTATACAGGCACAACTTTTAAACCGTTAGTCGTATGACATTGGAAGGCACACCAAACGACTTCTCTCATCAAGAGGATTCAGAAAACATCCCTACTTAATGATTTATATTGATTCAGTAAAACGTTAAAAAGTACGCATTTAAAAAAAAAAACTCGTAATTTCAAGGTCGATGCGAGACCCCTAAATATTGATCAATTTTTGTAAAAATGGTACCAATGTGCTAGTATAGTGCCAAATAATGGGAAAACTACGATAACCTATACTTTTAAAAAAAAATTGAAAAGTGAGCCACCCTACTGTGCACAGTGCAGTAATTTTAGTGTAGTATAACAAAAATGTAATGTTCAAGGTATTACGTAATAAGTCGTGTACATAAGACTCCGAATAGAAAAACTGCGTCCCTATAGTCGGCCCGCCACTATCCTAGAAGTCATCACCAAGATTTGTACTAAAACTTGAAAGTATTTGAAATGTTTTATGATTATTGTTTACAGTTTTTACTTGTATTTACTTAGTATTAATTTACGTGTGCTTCATTAAAAAAAATGGGGAAAATTTCGAAAAATACACAAAAATTTTAATGGGGTATTGATACATCCGTGGTCCCCGTGACATACGCTGTACCCAGGCCCACCGAGAGGGTGGGGATACCGTGGAAAAATCCCATGGGCCCGGACCTCTAGGGGGCCAGGAAAGAGGGGGGATAATATCTAAAAATATTAATAAAGCAATTGATTAAATAAGAGAGAGGAAATATAATTAATGAACACACATTTTATAGAGATTATCATAGTCAAACTGAAACAGATAAAATATTATCAGCGGTCCACCAATGCCCAAGACCGATTGACAGATCTGGGGACCATTGTAATTGAAAGCCAGTTAGCCCGTACTTTAAATTTCATCAGAATCATTTACCACTTTGCTAGCGAGAAGGCAAAGAAAGTACACTTCTAATTATGAAAATCTTGCAGTAAACAATTGTCTTGCCTGTATGGACTGGTACTGCATTTGTAAATTGTATGGTGATAGAATTAATGTAATTGATTCGAAAAATAAAATGGTCATTTTCTTCTGAGTTGTTTATTCATACTGAATGTTTTGAATAGTGACATATAATCAGTTTGCTTGTTATGTACACAAAAAATATTCATAATAAAATACTGAGTAAACAGGGAGGCCCATATACCAATCCTTCCCTGAGGCCCGCGGCAGCTCTCGGCGGCCCTGGCTGTATCCTACCGCCCATTTACCCTGGATGTACGGGGAGTCTCTGTATATGTATAATATTCAAATGAAGCAGTGTTTATATTGTTACCGTGACCAGGATTCCACAACCGAATATATATGTCCCCTTTACAGCGCGAGGCCGTCCCAGCCAGGAAGAGTAAAACATTAGATTACAAAACTATATATTAATATATACAAAGTAAATCAGGCTGCCTACACAGGTCATCATTACCCTAACCTAAACTTAACTTAAACTTAACCTAAACTTAACTTAACCTAAACCCAAACTTAACTTAACTTAAACTTAAACCTACAATATTAAATACTTAAATCACTGGAACTTATAAAAAATGGGGTTTATTCAGAGCGCTTACAAGCAGTTGCGAGATCTGGCTCCCAACTCCGTCTCCTCTTTTGCAGAGGACAATTCTTAGGTTACTGGTCTTACAGTATGCTGTGTCTCCAACCAAATCTAATACAAAAATTCCTTTACTGGGAAACCTTCGATAATATTTGTTTCTTATTTTAAATTTTACACGCTTTAATCACCAAAATTTCCAGTTCAAGACCAGCTGTCCGCTTTCAAGCAACCAAAATTCAAAAGTCCAAGCACGCACGAAATTCAGCCATGTATCACATACCATACAACCAACCACCCAACGGACCATCCAAAAATCACAACATGCACCCTGTTACACTTCCCCACCCTAAGAATGAAATAAAATTTCATTCTAAACATACATTCTGTAGCACACACACACACATTAGAGACAGACAGACTGGTTTCCCTAATAAAATATTGCAAGTTATTTAAATACAAAAAGGGAAAAAATAATACAGAATACCCAATTTACCTATACAAAACTATTAGCTTACCAATATTAATAAGCCTGTACATATATTATACCTACACCATCAATACACGTAATTACACTGATACAGAAGAACATACCCAATTATATACATATTTACAAGTAAGCACTCTCCCTATGCCCTAATTAATGAGATACACGAGTAGTAAATACCGATACAAATATGCTACCCCAAACCCGCAGTATATGCAGATAAATAAAGTTATAATGACAAATATAAAATAAATTCAATTGTTGAACAAAAACAGGGACCACATTTTCAGAAAAAAAAACTTCTCTATACACTTTTAGCAATTCACCTCTTTTTAAATTAATAAAACTTAGGATAACAGAAAAATCAGCGAAGCAGTTACATGCAGCCAGCCGTTTCCTTGCTAGGCATCTGCTCTTCATCTTCATACGATGAGAAACACGAAATTGTGTCCTTGAACATTCATTACCGCTGATCCTGTTCACCAAGCAATCCATCCAGAAATGGCGCAACCGTGCAAACTGGCAAGTAAAATAGTTCTGCATGAACATTCACTGGCATTGATCCTGTTCACCAGCAGTTCATCCAGAAACGGCGCAACCGTGTAAGCTGGTAATTAGTTCTGCATGAACATTCACTGACATTGATCCTGTACACCAGCAGTTCATCCAGAAATGGCGCAGGCGTGTAGGTGGTAGTTAGTACTCTCTGGGTCCGTTAATTGATTCATAATTTTCTCTCTGGATACCTCCCCCCCTTATGACGTTTCAAACACATATATAACCGTGCCAGTGCCCTAATTTCAATGAAAAAACATACCTATTCCTGATTACATTCTTAGTCATTAACTATTTTAAAGTTCTAAAAAGAAACAGCCGTACATTAATTTACGAGTAATTACTGCCAATACTAAATAAGAGTACCTATAAAACAAATAATTAATGCTATTTTCTCCATAAATTACAAATTCTTATTGTCTATGACATTCAAATATAGTAGATACAGGAATCTATTTTTTCATATACAAGTTTATATACAAGTTTAATTAGAGAGTAAAAATAATCCACTTGAGCCTTTCTAATTCATGACCCACATTCTCGCTAACTCCTCTCTCTGACTGACTCACAATGATGCTCATTCGACTGGCAGTACACGCATAACCTTCAATTTCCTCAACTCAAAGCGTATTTTCCCACTAATGGACAATCTATTCATTGGAACCACACAACTAACCCTCCTAATATTCACATTTATCCTGCCTCTGCACGCACTCATCACCCAAATCATCTCCCTCAAACACCAAATCCTCTAACTTGTACATATCCACCTCATTGCTACCAAACTGTTCGCCATTAAAACTATTCATAGAGGAATGCCTTACCCTCCTTTCTGACTCGCATTTTTCATTCATGATGGTCCCTTGCCACAAATAAGAGCTACTCGCAATAACCGAATTATCCCATGTCATTTCTTCAACATCCTCATTCTCTACTGGATCTTTCTCGCACCCATTCACTTCCTTACGAGCTTCATCTAAAACTCTTTCGGTTTGTACAGCCGCATCGATCAGCTCAGCTCGTCTCGCATTACAGAAACATTCTAAGTTGTCTTCCGTTTGTACCGACACATCTCTTTTCCACCTCAGCACACGATTCAGCCATGTCATACTCCTTTCAAAACCTTTCTTGCAACTTGTGTTACCCAACAATCTTCTCTTATATCTTCTTTTATTAACTTTATTTACTCGAGTCTCGCTTTCAAACGACTCTTCCCAGTTGCATCTACGTGTAATCCTCACAATGCGAGAATTTTCATTGTCCTTCAATTCCAGTCGTGACTCCTCTAATCTTGCTCTCTCCACATTGATACTCTCCACATTACTAACGGGTTCCACCAACCATCTTTCTATCACTCCCTCATATTCATCTACACAATTTCCCGACTCCTTTATCATACGTTGTCGCTCGAAGTACTCTTCCAAATACTTTGGCGGTTCCTCGAACAGTTTCAGGTGCGTATGATGCACCCTCAAACATTCACCTTCATTTTCTACAACATACGAAACTCCCCCTTCCATAACTTTTTTAACCGAGTATGGACCCACATATCTCTCACTCATTTTCATTTTCAAAGTTCTATCTGTAGTAATTAACTTCCTAAGAACCTTCACGCCTATTCCATAGGGGATGAAGTTAGGGTGACCTTCACGCCAAGTCAATTGTTCATCAAAGGGAATAGGTAACAACTCGCCTCGTCCCAGGGTACCCTCTGCTAATTTCTGTGCAGGTGGCTTACCAGTCTGCGAATGTACAGTCTGATTATAAAGCATTACCGCCTTTGTCAACCCCTCATCCCATTTACCACTCGTCCCACGCAAATTTCTCAAAAACTCTGTTATAGTTCTATTCACCCGCTCAACCGCTTCATTACACGCAGGTTTATAGGGACTAGAGCGTACATGCTGTATTCTGTACTTGCTCAACATATCTCCAAACATACTTGACCGAAATTCAGGGCCATTATCACTCAAGACTCGCACCGGTACCTTCAACATTGAGTTCAACATTTGTCCAAAAGAATCAGACACCGACTGAGCACCCTTATTCCGAACTGGTTGCACATGTACGAACTTGCTAAAATGGTCCACACAAACCAAACAACCAATATACCCACTAAACGTCTTCGGCAATGCAACCACAGCTACAGCCACAAGTTCATATGACCTTCTTGTTATCACTTTTAAAGTTTAGGAAACGTCACCATATGTCCCACTTTCATCTTCCGGCATTGCTCACATGTCCTACATACATCCCGAACTACCATACCTAACTTCGGATGCCACATATACCTGCCCACTAAATCACAATTTGTCCCTTCCAACATGCGCGAGACACGCATGAAAAGTCACAACTATATGTACTAGCAATTGAAAATCCACCACTGCAGCCCACATTTTCTTTTTCTCATCCCACCTCACCAAAATTTTGAATTACACTTAGATGTGGTCTATGGGGCACATACTCTTTAAATTTTTTATTATTACAGTCCATTTCTTCTCCACTCAGAACCCTTTTTCGAATTTCATTTAAAACTTTTACCCTACTTCGCAAATTATCAACTTCATTCAAAGGTAAAAAGTTCTCCCATAACCAACGCAGTGTTTCCGTCTCATTATATTCCAAGTGAACACTCCAGATGTTAATTGCCGATTCATTTCCATAACTTACTGTAACGTTTCTGAAATCTAATACTGTATCAGCCCTCTCCAAGTAGTTGATACCCAGTAAAAAACATACTGGTATAATAGTATCCTTCACAATCGCAAAAGGAAACTCATACTCGCCACACGCACTCTTAACTTTAAGTTTCACTAGTCTTGACACATTGAATTTCGCACCAAGCCCTTGTAAACTGGCACACACTTCTTCAAATTTTCCTTCTACCCCTTCATCACACAAATGCTTAATCACACTCTATGCCCTAATTAATGAGATACAGGGGTAGAAGGAAAATTTGAAGAAGTGTGTGCAGTTCGCAGTTCGCACTTCGACCGCCAGAATTATTAGTATAGATTACATAGGCCTGCGATGGTTTTGTTATCCGAAATATTTTATCACTTACATAGTAATTTTTGCCCGCTGATTCCGAAAATAATATTAATTTTTCGCCATCACGTACAGATTTTTCACAACATGTCATATTTCATATTACATATGTAAGTAATTTTCATTAAAATTGACTCAATTAAATTTTGATTAAAAACTACTGCCAATAAATGCTTCCAGATCAGAAGTGATGTCATAGTGTCTTCTAGAACATTCGAGAACCTCATCGCTAGTGTATAAGTGATTAACAGGCCACGAGATGAGTCAGTCTATCTCATAATTTGTCTTGATCCCGAAGTTTCATTCCGAAGTAAGCATAGTATGCTTTCTTGACGAAGTCTGTAACATCTTGTCTTTGTTTTTTCACAGTAAATTTTCAACAAATATAATAGAAAATGTTTGGGCTATTTACACACCCTCTGGTTGCCATAGCGACAAATAAACAAATTTTGAAAGAGAAATATAGTCACCACGCACCTTTGAATAATAAAGAATTCAAAGGTGCGCGGTGACTATATTTCTCTTTTAAAATTTGTTTATTTGACGCTATGGCAACCAGAGGGTGTGTAAATAGCTCAAACATTTTCTGTATATTTGTTGAAAATTTACTGTGAAGAAACAAAGATGAGATGTTACAGACTTCGTCAAGACAAATCATGGGCTCCATATAAAGTTTGCAGTGTTTGTGTTGAATAACTTAGACTGTGGAGTAAAGGTTAAAAGGATTCTTTACCTTTTGGGATTCCAGTGGTCTGGCGTGAGCCTAGAAATCACAACAATGACTGCTATTTTTGCTCATGCAACGTGCAAGGCTACAATACTAAAATTAAAAGGAAATTTCTTATCCAAACTTTCAGTCTGCTAAAGACCTGTTGCTCATGGACCTCGTATACCTGTACCTACTAAACCAAATATTCTTGATATAACCATCTGATTCGGTGTCTGATGACGATGGAAACGATGATATTGATTGTTTTCAAACCGAAACATCTTGTAAACCCCAATTGTTTACACAAAGTGAACTTAGTGATTTGGTAAGAGATTTGTGTCTCCCGAAGGATTCTTCAGAGATTCTGAGATCCAGACTTCGTGCAAAGAACTTGCTTTCTCCCGGGACGTCAATTTACTGGTACAGAAATCGAGAAAAAGAATTCATCCAATATTTTCCTCAAGAAAATTCACTAGTATCATATATTGCAACAATGTTTCGGAACTAGTACTTAAGCTAGGCGCTGCAGTCTATGACCCAAATGAGTGGAGACTTTTCATTGATTCCTCCAAAAGAAGTCTAAAAGACGTCCTCCTTCACAACGGTAACTTGTATGCATCCGTTCCTGTGGCTCATTCGGTTCACTTGAAGGAAACATACGAAAATCTTGAGCTTCTTGCTAAGGTTAAATAAAAGAACACGGTTGGTTACTTTGTGGAGACTTAGAAGTGATTTGTAAAAGTGATTTGTAACAACCAGGTTATCCGAAGTTTCCATGATTTTTGTGTGAATGGGATATCCGAGCAAGAACTCAGCACTGGATAAAAAAGTAATGGCCACGCAGAGTCAACCTGACACCTGGTTCTAAAAACATTCAACGTGAAAGTTTGGTTGACACGAAGAAAGTCCTTTTACCTCCGCTTAACATAAAATTGCGCTTGATGAAGCAATTTGTTAAAGCCTTGGACGAAGATGGAGATTGTTTTAAGTATCTGTGTGGTAAATTCCCAACTCTTTCGGAAGCAAAATTGAAAGAAGGAATTTGGTCCCCAGATTAGAAAACTGACTTTGGATGAACACTTTGAAAGAACAATGAACAATCTTGAAAAGAAGCATGGATTGCTTTTAAGGATGTTATCAGCAAATTTTTGGGGAACAACAAGGACCCAAATTACCAAAACATTGTGAACAACATGCTAATTAAGTTCAAAGAGTTGGGTTGTAATCAATGTTCCCTCTAAGGTGTGCGCGTGCGCGCGCGCACACGCGTTGTGAAACCCGCGCACACAGCAAAATAAAATGCGCACAGGCTCAAGCGTATCATGAGTCACGACAGTAAATGAAGTAATTTAAAAAATTGCAGTTTAATGAATTCTATAAAGAACAAATTAAGAAACCGCTTGAAAGAAAATCATTTGGACATGCTCATGCGAATTAAAAGTTACCTGAATGATGACGGATGTATTAATCTTCATAGAGTTTCTTTGGAATGTATTAATCTTGATAGTCTATTTTAATTTGCTAAATGCTAAAAACTGTTTTGAGAAATGATAACTAAAATAGTCATTTTCAATTAATGTTTTTTTATTTTATTTCTTTATTTTGTTGAATTTTATTTTACTATTTCTTATTTTATTTATATTTTTAGAATGGATAAATGTTTTCTTTTTTAAAAATATATAATATTGCAAACAGTTTCTTAATATCCATTTAATAGTACCGTAATGATCAAGCTATCACCTTATGGAAATAATATTTATTAAGTATTTAATATTTATATATTTAATTTTGAAGATAATAGCACTCAGAAAAGTTTGCACAATTTTTCATCATGAATCTAAATGTATGCACAACGAAAATTTCTTGCGCACACGGACTAAAAAAATTAGAGGGAACATTGGTTGTAATATGAGCTTAAAATTACATTTCTTACATTCACACTTGGATTACTTCCCTTAGAATCTCGGAGCACTCAACGAAGAACAAGGAGAATGGGATACTCCAGAATTATTACATAAAAGAAAAGGAACAGCGCGTATATTCGAGACTAAAAGGCATAGATCTCACAAGAAAACTCAGGACAAATAAATATGAATATGTAATTAACGTTAATAGTCTTCTTTGTTTTTTAAAGTTGTTTGCATTTGTAATTAGTATAACAAAGCGAAATAGGTACCTAATGTAAATTGAAATAAATAATATTTATTTATATTGTTTTTTCCCTTCCAGTTTGCAGAAAATCCTTACGTGATAGAAAAAAAAGGACACCTTATTCGAAAGCAGCGTAGTTGAATTACATAAAATCAGTTATTAGTAAGAAAACAGCTCTTACAAAGTTCTCATTCGCAGGCCTGTGTTATTGTTAATGTTATTATTATTATACTTGGCTTTCAACTAAAAGCAATAACTGTCATAGTTTCTTAAACTATGAAGAGTGGGTCATATCAATGATACATACTGATTATTGAAAATGTTGCAAATATTTAACCTTAACTAGTCGCGTGGGGTCATTGTGACCCCAGTGATAATTTTGTGGCTAATATAAAAGAAATGGTCAACTCTGCAAAAACCTAGCTCAGGCTAGCTTACTTTATGACCCAGATGTTTATCTTTCATTTGAAATCGGTCAGCTACAGTGAAAGGTTTACACGTTTGTATTGTACACGTTGATCTCACGCGATTAGTTAAGTGACAATATAATGGATACACTGAAATTTTATGAAGGTAAGTTTCGAGTTATTTATATTTATATATATGCAAAGTGTGCGCGTGTGTGCGCGCTCGTAGGCCTATAAGCAAGTTTATATTTTCAAATATTCAAAAAGTTTCTAAACTTTCGCCATTTGCTTATTTTCTTTCTTTATCGTTACCTACTTATATATATACACTGTATATATCTAATTCAATTTATGCATATTTATTGCAGGCTGCTCGATGAAGACGAAACTGAAGTTGGGGGTGATGAAGATGGGGAAGAGAGCCATGAAGAATGCAGTCAACACGACTCCAATTCGGAACAAGAGGTTAGCTGCAGTGAATATGAAAATGAAGCCAGTTTGGGGAATAAGCCAATTACTTCATTGGTAAGGACAATACCACAAAGTGGAAAAATTCATTCCAACAACGAATGTAAGAACAAGGAGTCACAATATAATTACCGAAACAGTAACTAGACGAATGTTTTTGAAAAAACTGGCAAGTAAATTGGTGAAGCCTCATCAAATATCTCGAGCCCAGAGTCAATACATCTCCAGAGATCTGCGAAAACGCATTCGACTTCATCAGGATATTCATGAAGACGTATTACGTCCAACATCTGCAAGAGGTCCATCAGAGGAAGGTGCAAATTATGCCCAAGGAGTAAGGACAGCAAACTTTCAACAAAGTGCTCAAAGTGTGATGCTTTTATTTGCAAGGAACACGTGATTATCATGTGTAATGATTGCGAGGAAACGTAAACTCGTTTAGAAACTAAAAGTTTGTGAAATGAATTCTAATGAATTAGAAACCACTCTATTTCCTTCTGATTCTTTATTTTGTGTTTGTCAATGTGATGTTATAAATTATGATTTTTTTTGCAAAAAATGTATAAGAAAAGATATGTTTTTGTTAATTTTCAATTGAATATTAACAATACCTGTCTCTTTAATCATCCTTTGTGTTAGAGTGTGGAGTGAACTTTATTAATAGTTAATAACTAAAAAAATAAACTATGGGGTCATAATGACCCCACGCGACTACTTATTTTCTCAAATGCGACTAGTTCAGGGTTAAGGGTAAAAGGTATCTTGTGAATATGTATCGTCGCTACAATTTTCCTACTAACAATTATTAAAATTGTTTATTAACACAATTACGAACAGCGTGCGAAATTCCCGCTGGCCCGTTGGCCTTGGGCCAGTTGTTTTCACATCGGATCAGTAATTTTCATAAGACAGCTGGTCCGAGTGGCCAGTGATGTTTTAAGTTAGTTTTTACATTTGTTACAGTTTTTAAGTTTTAATCGAAGATTTTATAAGTAAACGAAACAGAAACAAACTTTATTCAGAAGAAGAATACAAGTGACAGTTTTAAAATATTTGTCAATATCTTTCTGTACAATTTAGGTATTTGATATGGCATTAATATATGTATTCACAGTATTCTAATCTGAATACTGTATGTCGTCGGAAGCATGGAA
Organism: Bathynomus jamesi; assembly: GCA_023014485.1. NCBI lineage: Eukaryota > Metazoa > Arthropoda > Malacostraca > Isopoda > Cirolanidae > Bathynomus > Bathynomus jamesi. Next base: position 31,525 of record JAJOZX010013615.1, on the reverse strand, counting down.
GCTTTTTAGGCAAAATAAATAGGATTAATTTTATTTAGTACATGAGAAGTAAAAAATGAGAAGTAGTAGTAATAATAATAATAGTAGTAGTAATAATAATAATAATAATGTAAAAATTTACAAAAATAGTGTTTCGTTATTTGGCACGATTTTAAATAAAATGATCACCGGTACATTTAATAGAAAGTAAATGCTGCTTAATGAAAAAAAATAGGATGAACTAAGAAATTAAAAGTGTTTAATGAAATTAGCATATTTTGTATAATTAATTATAAACTGGGTATTTAATTACTACTGTAATAATGGTAGTATTGAACTTATGCATTAGTAGGAGGTAATGAAGTACCTCTTTAGTGATTTGAGAAATACAAGGCGTCGCAGAAGTCTGAACTCAAGGGAAAATAGACATTATATTTTTAAAGTGAAACAAACACATTTCTAATGTCAGTTTTACATATTTCAGGAAAGAAATATCCTGATGGCTCAGTATACCAATCAAGGGAAGGTGAAACTGGTATTGCTACATGTTTCCGGAAAAAGCCAGATGGGGGCATGTTCGTGAAATAACTAACATACCTCCTCTGGCTTTTACCGGAAAAATGTAGCAATTCCAGTTCTACCTTCCCTTGATTGGAATACTGAACCATCAGGGTATTTTTTTTACTGAAATATGTAAAACTGACATTAGAAATGTCTTTGTTTCACTTTAAAAATCTAATGTCTATTTTCCCTATGAGTCCAGACTTCTGGGACACCCTGTACATTTAGTGGTGAAACTTGTCTAATATTTATGGATATTGCATTCCATACATCCACTCCTTTGAAAGAGTTTGTTCATTTCCTAGTTTTCATTGTATAGTTTAGTTTGCGTATAAAATTTAATAAGGAAAAACTCTCGTCAGGGATTTAGGATAAGCAATGAGTAGTTTAGTTATGAGACAGCTTAAAATAAGAATTTTTAAAATTACCAAACCACTCTACAATTTGGGCCTCACTTGATACACTTGAACTTAAAATAAGTTAAAATGATATATTCAGTAACCTAAGACCTTTAATTGACATATATTTGAAAACCAAATTAATTTGTTAATTACCAAACAATAAAATCAAACTTTAAAAATATTAAAATTTTACTTTTTGTCCATCACCCTTCTTAGTATGCAGTTGAAGAAAGGTCATGTGACGGAGGGGGCCAGCAGGCTTTGCGACATGGCCACAACATATCCCAAAAGTTTTCCGAAGAAGTATAATGTATAAATATGCATTATGCATGACAACAATGCAAACTAAAAAATGGAACATTCGAAGCAAGGCATCATTCAACAATTACGTGACCGTTTTTCGACACTTATCAAATACCTCCCATTCCCAATGATCATCTGCAGATTCCGAAGTGACACCCATAATTAACTACGTGGCCTTTTGTGCACCCTTCCTCATGATGAAGATGACATACACGCGAGTGCCCTTGAAATACCAAATGAACTAGAACTTCCATTGGGAGCACCAGCGATTCCAAATCATTCTACGGATTAAATCTGGGAGGAGGAGTGATGTCACATCATATACGAGTAATGTAATATATATATATATATATATATATATATATATATATATATATATATATTTTTTTTTTTTTTTTTTTTTTTTTTTATTTTTTTTTTTTTGTTTCAAAGTATCCAAGCCTATCACAAGGCCAGACGCTCACCAAAAGGGAAAATACTCTGCGCGCAGCGCAGAGTAAAGCGGACACTCTACCAGGAGGTGGGCAACTGTAAGTGAAACGTTACAATTAGGACATCGGGGCACCCGATCCCCGGCCATCAAATAACCGTGGGTCAGGTGGGTGTGGCCAATACGGAGGCGGGCCAGAGCCGCCACCTTATGGCGCGACCGATGGAAGGAAGAGGCCCAACATCCCAATTTGGGTTTAATCTTGCAGAGTTTGTTATTTGTAGCGCCAGGGATATAATCGAAAAGGGGAGGGACACGGGTGAAACCTGTAGTCGGCACGCGGAACGGGCAGCTCGATCGGCAGCCTCATTTCCAGCCACGTTAACATGTGCAGGGACCCAGCAAAATACCACCTCCTTGCCACCAAAGTGACAAGGATATGGCACAGTAGCTGGATTCGTCGGACCAGTGGGTGGACAGGGTCAAAACACTCCAGGCCATCCAGGGCACTGCGGGAATCCGAATAGATGACAAACGACCCATCCGGATGCTCCCGCACCACCTCCAGAGCGCTCAGAATGGCATAGAGCTCCGCCGTGAAAACGGAAGCCTCATCAGGGAGACGGGTACATCGGGGAGCAAGGGCGACGACTGGGGAACAGCCGCGGCCCCAACGCCCCCCGACGACCTCGAGCCATCTGTGAAGACCGCAACACATGCAGAGTGACACGCTGCATGCTGAAGGAACAGAGACCGAAGCAAGGCAGAGTCAGAATCGGCCCTGCGAACGGGGCGCAACGCCCTACAGCACGCAACAGGGGTGCTCTCCCAAGGTGCAACACCCTGAAAGAGACCGGTATAACGGATGGAGGAGGAGTGCCCATACCATCGAGGAGGGAGGTCACCGTGTCGGTGAAATACCAACCCCCATCCCGGCAGAACGCCCTCTCAACCACCTGGAACAGAGGAGAGTTGGGAAGACGGAGATCCGGAGATAGTGCTTGCAATGAGGAACGACCTCCGATCCTCCAAGGGAGGGATGTCGCACTCAACCTGCAGACTATCAACCGGAGAGGAGCGGAAGGCGCCAGATGACATGCGCAGTCCTCTAGAGAGGACCGGATCCAGTATCCGAAGGGCCGTACGGGAGGCGGAGCCATACACCACACTCCCATAGTCTAATTTTGACTGTACCAGGGACACGTACAAACGGAGGAGTGTCCGCCTATCCGCGCCCCATGTAGTATGCGACAGATGTCCCAGCAAATCCAGGGTACGTCTTGTAGACTCGCGCAGCCGGCGAAGGTGGGGAACCCAGCTCAAACGGCTGTCGAAAACCATACCCAGGAAACGTACTGATGAACGAGGGCCAGAGGCTGACCCCCGAGTGTAAGATTAAAGGCCGGGACGGCGCCGGATCCCCGTCTCCTCGACGGAAGGAAGGCCACACACGAAGTCTTCGGGGAAGACAGCGTAAGGCCCACCGACGACGCCCAGCGTTCAACCCGATTGACCGCGAGTTGGACTTGCCTCTCCACGAGGGGGGACTCGTCCCCGCGGCATAGACAGCCAGATCGTCGGCGTAGATGGAACAGCGCACCGAGGGCGGAAGGGCTCCCGGTAGCGCAGACATGACCAGATTGAAGCAGGAGACGCTCAAACACACCCCTGGGGCACCCCCTCCTCCTGAACATACAGGTCAGATAGGGCCGCCCCATTACGGACGCGGAAAGTGCGACGGCAGAGGAAGTTACGAAGAAATGTGGGCAAAAAGCCCACAAAACCAAGAGACTTCAAACGGTCGTGTCATAGGCCTTTTGGACATCGAAAAAGACGGCCAGAACAAGATTCCGGCGGGAAAAGGCCTCCCGTACATCATGACCAAGGAGGAGAAGGGGGTCCAGAGTACCCCGAAATCGACGAAAGCCATACTGGGTCGGGGGGTATAACCCAAGCGACTCCAGTGTAAAGGAAAGTCGGACGGCCACCATCTTTTCAAGGAGCTTGCATAAGCAGCTCGTCAAGGCAATAGGCCGATAGCCCGCCACCTCCGCCGGATCCTTCCCCGGCTTAGGTATCGGGACCACAATCGCCTCCCTCCAACGGGAAGGGAACGACCCCTCAACCCACACCCGGTTGAAAAGATCCAGCAAGAAGTGTAGGGCCATCGGGTGCAGATTCCAAATAAAGTCATACGGAATGTCATCAGGGCCAGGGGCGGAAGAACGACGGGTTGCCAAGGCAGCCCGAAGTTCCCGCATCGTAAAGAGACGGTTATAGGGCTCGTTCCCAGGCGGCGGGAACGTAACATCCGACAAAGGACGATCCGCAGCTGAAGGCGAACGGGAAACCGCAGCAAAAGCACCGGCCAGCCGATCGGCCACAGCAGCAGGATCCGAAAGGAAGCCGTCCCCGTCCCGAAGGACAGGGCGACTAGCAGGGACCGGCTTCCCCTCGATACTACGTACCTTCCGCCACACAGCAGCAGAAGGGGTAGACGAGGAAATGCCGGACACAAAAGCACGCCAAGAGGCCCGACGGGCCAACTTGAGAGTCCGGCGGGCGAAAGCCTTCGCCCGCCGCATCTCAATCAAGTGGTCCGCGCGCCGGGTGCGGTGGAAGCGGCGCGTTGCCCTCTTCCTCTCACACACCGCCTGGTGACATGCTGGAGTCCACCACGGGACGCTACGCGTCCGCGGGTTACCGGAAGATCGAGGAATACAGTCCTCCGCGACGCCCATCACCACCCGCTCGAAGAACTCCAAGCTCTCATCCACAGAGCCAAAGCTCAACACCGAACGGGCAATGACGGAACGAGCTCTGAAGGATGGCCAGTCAGCCCGCGCAAGGCACCACCTCGGTCGAGACGAGACACCCGGCTGCGGTCCGACCGGCTCAAGACAGACTGGGTAATGATCACTGCCATAAGAGTCCCCCAACACCTTCCACGAAAAATCGAGTAAGGCATCGAGGGACACCAAGGAGAGATCAATACAGGTAGATGAACCGTGGGTTCGTGGAAGTAGGTAGGTTCACCGGAATTGAGATACGCGAAGGAAAGTTCCTCCATTAAGGAGAGCAACATACCAGCAACATTAGTCGACCGGACATCTCCCAAGCCGGGTCGCGACTGTTAAAGTCCCGGGAGGAGAAACGGTCGAGGCAGTTGCAACACCAACTCACGAACCGCGTCGCGAGGAGGGTCATGAGGAGGAATATAAATCGAGCAGGCAGTGTACTGGCGATCTAAAAAGAGCCGCACAGCCACAGCATGCAAGGAAGTACGAAGAGGCACACCTCGCGAGGGTAATGAATGATGTACATAAATCGCCGCACCCCGCCGGGGTGTGCTCATCCGGGTGCAAGGGAAACCAACATAGCCAGAGAGACGAGGGAGCCCCGCGCAGCCAGGATAGTCTCCTCGAGACAAACACAGGAAGCCGCTCGCTCTCCAGCAGGGAGGCAGGTTCTTCCCAGTTAGCTAAAAGCCCCCCTACAGTTCCAATGCAAAATGGAAACTGTAAGGGAAAGTGGCATTATAAGAAGCAGAGAAAGCAGAAATAGCCACGGACCAAGCTGAGCAGCAAACTCAACGGTTCCGTAATCAGGGACGGAATCGGCTTCCCGACTTACCCCGAACGGGGGGGGGGCCACCGACCCGCAGCTGCCACCTGTAGTAGAACGAGAGGTGGAAAGTGAACAGGGAGTTCAGAGGGGGCTCCCCTGAGGGGGAGAGAGACGACGAGACGGGCCCAGCCGAAACCCCGACTCCCCACCAGAGGGGGGCCGGGGAGAACCAGATGTTCGAGGGCTCGTCACACCAGACAAGTGCTGACGGAGGGGGGGAGGAAAGGTCCACCACAGGTGGGAGAGGTAGATCCAGGAGAGAGACCCGACTACTCTCAACAGGAGCCGAAGGGAGAGAGACTCCATGAAGAAGGGCCAGGCTCCTCTCGACCGGGTCCACCATGGGAACTGTGTCAGTAATCGAGGGTGTCATTGGGCGGTGTACCTCAAACCGACACCCGGACACTAGTTGGGGCACCGGGAGGTGACGCCTCACCAGCCTGCGATAGGGGGAGGAGTCCCGAGCGGATCAGGAGCGGCGCGCCGCTTCCCCTCGGTGAAGAAGGGGAAGCAGGGCGAGCAGTGGTCACGATCGGGTCTGGAGGGCTCCGACCACGCGACGCTTCCTCCTCCCCTTCGGGGCATCACCTTCCCCACCCGAGAGACGAGTAGGTAAAGATCCAGACCCCAAGGCCGGAGAGGGAGAAGGGGCACTTGTAGGTAGGGAATCAGATGGGATGTCTGAAAGTGAGGCAGAGGGACAAGAAGGTCCCGCGGCGCCAGGAGGACCACCAACCCCCGGAACTTCCAGGGGGGGCACCACTCCGGTAGGCGTCGGGGTAGCACGGGAGGGGCCAAGAGCCGCAGCATAGGACAACCTCCGCCGCGGCTCCCGGTCACGGACCCTATCGCGCGCCTCCCACGCACTAAGGAATTCGGTAGTCCTTAAGGACCGCACCTCGAATTCAAACTTGAAAACGGGGCAGTCCCGAGAGGAGGAAGGGTGGGCCCCCGAGCAGTTCGACCACCGCGGGGGCTTCGTGCATGGGGTAGGGTGCGCAGGCCCACCGCAGGAGACACATAGCTTACCCTCACGGCGGCACGCAGAGTTAACATGGCCGAACCGGTTGCAGCCAAAGCAGTGAACCGGGTCAAGCACATACGGTCGCACCGAAAACTCACACGATCGGCGATCACCCACGCCCCAGAACACCTGGGCCGGAGGCACAAGGGAGTCAAAGGTCAGGAGCAGACGAGCGGACGGGGTAAGAGCACCATCCCGGCGCGACGACGAAAAGCGGAAGACCTTCATTACCCCCTGAGGGGCAAGATCCTCCTGCAACTCGCCAACCGGGATTGACAGCAGACGGGAAGCGAAAATGGTGCCCTGACAGCTATTCAATTGCGGATGGGGAGTCACAGAAACTCCGCAACCCAAAACATCCTGCAACTGTAGAAGGGACTCAGTCACCCCCGAAGAACGGGACTTCAAAAGAAGAGACCCATCCTTCAGAGGGCGGATATCATAACGACAGGGAACCCCCACCGTCTTAAGACGCTGAAACACCCGTTCCGAGTTGCCCGGAAGGGAGGCAGCGGAAGGGCGGAGAACAAAGAACCTGTCCACCGGACAGAAATTGACAGCAGGGACAGGTCCATGCGTAACGGTAACCGAGAGTGGGCGAGAGAACGAGGGCCGCGAAGACCCCGCCCTACGGCCACCACGAGTCCGGCCACGAGACCCAGACGCCGCAGAGGACGAGAGGGGGCCATACGGCTTTAAGGTCAATCCAGCGGAGGCAGAGGCCGCTCAACGACCAGAAGTAGAAGTCTTATCCAGATCCAAGGGGCCAGAGTCATCACAGGAGGGGATTGAAGTTTTGAAATTGACCTATAACAATATCTTTACAAAAAAGACAGCCTCGGACCCAAGGCAATGCACCATCCGCCGCTGCATCCTTCAAGGCGCAGGCCCAACGTCCCGGGTAGCTCGCCCCCCAACCTGACTGTCGTTTTAAAAACAGCAGATTGGCTCTACGGAGATTTGTCCGTTAAGGGCCTAGCAAAGTCCCAATCCAGACGCAGCAGCGGTCCGGGCGCCCGAACCGTCCCCAGAGCACGGCTCAGCCACGGAGCGATGCCCCCCGGCGGGTGCACCCGATGACCCCAAGACTGCAAAATACAAACAGAGGGGGGGGGATACTACAATTGACAGAGGCCCAAGACCGAGTCAAGACAAAAGAAATTCCGGGAGATACGGAAAAAAAAAGGGGAGCAAAAAGAAAAGGAAGGGGAAAAAAAAAAAAACGCAACTAGGTAACTCTTCGGCGTCTTCGCCCACACCCCGCGAGGAGTTGAGGAAACCCCAACAACCCACGAGGTGTACGAGCCCCCTCGGCCCGGCAAGCCGGAGTACCTAATCGAGGGTATATATATATATATATATATATATATATATATAGATATACTGTATATATATATACAGGTAGTCTTCTTTTATCGCAAATTCGCTTATAATAATTTCGATTTAACGCAAATCAGTTTTTGTGTGTTTCGCATTATCGCAAGTCAACGCAAGGCAAAATTCAAAATTGGCGCGCAACCTTTCCAGCTGTGCGACCAGCAAGCTCCACCCAGGATGCGCGGCGGCGAAGACCTTAAGACAGGTCCTGGACATCTTTGAGCAGGGAATGGATTCTGTGCAAGAAAACGACCCAAATATGGAAAGCAACAGCAACTTCCACCACTCTATTAATGTTGCTGTTCGGTGCTACAAGACTCGCAAGAAAAAGTCTATCTTATGTTCGAAAGTCGTGCACCTAATTATGTTTCGTATTTATTATTGCATGTTTATTTTTTAATGTTTTGTGTGCATTTATTTATTACTTATATATGTACTTCCTAATGCTCTAATATTTGGCATCTATTTGTAGTGGTACTTGTATATTTTTGTGATTATTATTTTCGGAAAACCACCCAAGGTAACTAAAAAGTTTAATACATGGGTTTCTATTGGAAACTGTGTTTCGAATATGGCAATTTCGCTTATCGCAGCCCTTTTCAGGAACGCAACCCTTGCGATAAACGAGGATTGACTAATATATATATATATATATATATATATATATATATATATATATATATATATATATATATATATTCTCTCTGAAAAGAAGAAACCAGCGGTACACAATAATATACTCGTACATATGGAAAATACGCGAGGGTTTTGTCCCAAACCTCAGAAATGAAATATAAACAAACTGGAATGTGAGAAGAGGCAGATTTTGTACTGTCCCAGCTGCGGTGGGACAGGGGGCCATGAAAACGAGTATGTATCATACAAAGTTGCTAATAATAGAAACTATACTTCGCCCATTCACAGGGCGATTATCCCCCATCAGATCAACCATAATCATAATACAAGGCTTCCCAATGATTTCATACATAAACCAAATTATTCCATGCAAATTGCAGGAAATGCTCTCTCCTACAAAGAGGCAGACATCAGACAAGCACAATCACTAATATCTTTTCGCAACTCACTAAACAAACACTTTATAAACTCCTACTAATGTACGTGTGTGTGTGTGTGTGTATACACACTGCAATTTGTAAATATTAGTAAACAATGAAAATAACACACTGTATATGAAAATTTCACAATCTTAAATGGGTGCAATCATAAACCATATGAATTAGATGTTAAAAGTTTCCAATATATTACGCCATTGTTATAATATGCCTCACTCAACTGTATCTTTGTAACTTTAAGATTGTATCATGATTTGTATTGTTCACCATTTCTATTATCATTTTCTATTATTCTAAACATTAATCCAATTTTCATTTGTAATGACAGAGTTAACTAAATGTAACATTTTTTTATTTTCCATAAATTCTATTTATATTTGACATTTTCCTTCTTAAAAATAGAAATGAATCTCAAAGACTTTTGCCTGGAAAGATGTCATGCTTCCCAACGGCATATACAGATAAGAATACTATAATTAAACTACAAAAATTAAACGTTAATCTCAACATTGTGTAAATCAGTATGGATGTAATGTATATCTTGTGTAATGCGTTCTTTCTGAATAAAGATTATTATTATTATTATTATTATTATTATATGTATCTTTTCAAACAAAATTATGTTCTTTGCGGTCATGTAGTCTTTCCATCTATACCCCCACAACCCACCCCTTGTAGGAAATGATAGCCTTTTTGGGGTACCCTCTTCCCCATCGAACAGTCACTTAGCTGTTGAATGATGTCCAACCGTATTTGAGACAAAACTTCAAATGGATGGGGCAAGATACATAAAGATGAGGTGTTAAATTTTGTATTAATCAGTAATTTCAGTAGAATGTAGTTATTCTGTTTTCTGCAAATATTTGTCATTTCTACTTGAACTTAATTGACTACTCCACCTGCATCCAATTTAGGATTAATTTTGCGAGTGTCTCATTACCTACATCGTGACCGGACAGCTCATACCAGGACAACACATACCCGGACAACTTATACCGGACAACTCAGACCCGGACAACTCATACCTAGGACAACTCATACCTAGGACAACTCATACTCTCTTCATCAATTACCACCCCAATGTTGATCTTTTCATCTACATCCAGCCCGAAAGTTTAAACTCTGCAAATTAACCAAAATAAGAAAACAATAACAAAAATTTATTATTTATTGCAAACATATAATAAATAGAGAACCATTATTTACATAAGATAAAATTTGAATGCCCGGTTAGGTCAACTGTACGTCCTTGACGATTGGTTAGGTTTAGTCGTGATATTTTCGTTAGTTTTAACGAAAATATCACGACTAAACCTAACCAATCGTCAAGGGCGTACAGTTGACCTAACTGGGCATTCAATGAACCCAACCGGGTATTCAGTTGACCTAACCGGGCATTCAATGAACCTAACTAGGCATATATATATATATATATATATATATATATATATATATATATATATAACTTGCATGAATTTTAAATGTTTAAATTTAATTTTTAATTTTACAAAATAAATGTTTTCATTAATTTTAAAAATAAATGTTTTCATTAATAACTTACATGAATTCTAAATGTTTAAATTTAATTTTTAATTTTACAAAATAAATGTTTTCATTAATTTTTAATTTTTTTTTTTGGTCCTATGTATGAGTTGTCCTAGGTATGAGTTGTCCTAGGTATGAGTTGTCCGGGTATGAGTTGTCTGGGTATAAGTTGTCCTGGTATGAGCTGTCCTGGTATGAACTGTCCTAGAACCTACATACATACATACATACATACATGCATACATCAACAATCCAAAACCCAGGCTTAGGGTCTAGTCCAGGGTTATTCAACTGATGCAATACAGTCCAGTTTTTGGTTCCTGCTGCAGTTAGGAGGCCTTTTTTTGTTTTAAGCCAAGTACATAGTGGGTAGTGACTAACAAGTACCAGTACAGGGCCTACACAGATGCATTAGAAGGAAATATTTTCTGTATTATACTTCAATTTTGGCAAAATTCCAGAATCTTGACGCAGTGCAGAGAGACTCCATAATTACTAACCTAACCTAATCAAACCCAACTTAACCTAACCTAACTAAGCCTAACCAATCATGGCTTACTCTAAGCTAACCTATTAATAAGTTATTATGAACTCATATCCGAACTGCGTCTGGATTTTGTGATTTTGCTTAATTGTCTATATTTACATCATTAAAATAGTATAGTACAATACAGGAATATAAAATATTGAACATGTAATGATGAGAAATATTACACTTTTTACCGAAACAATTTCTGCGTAATTTAATCTTGAATCGAGATTAAATGGCGCCGTTGTCCGAATCCAAAGCATAATGGTTCATTACGCAGACTTATTCATGATTTGGTTCGCCACTTCAGTAGCCGTGGTCCACCTTACTACAAACTCAAAATATAAACTCATTAAATTACTCACCAGTCTTAAGTCATTTATACCATACTGAATTGCTGTTAAATTTGATTCAGTTTCCATTTTAAAGTAAGTAGGTTTTTATACGTATCACCACACTCACCAACGTTCTCGGTCAGAGTTGATAAGCATTCGTAAAGACTCTCACTAAATACAGTAAAATGTATAAGAGTTGCCAAGTGCTGCGAATTTAAAATTACCAACGTTTCAAATTAGCCAAATCAGTGATAGAAAAACATAATATATATATATTATATATATATATATATATTCTATTTCTACAAACCATAATTCATATTTTTCTCTTTCTAGGCCATAATGCCTGTAAGCAAGGAAGAACGAATCCAGATAATAGATAATAATTCTACTCATAGGAAATCGAAGTCAAAGAGCCGCTGCTGAATTTAAGAGACTGCATCCAGACCGCGAGCCAATAACACAGAGTTGTGTTAGCAGACTTGTTGCAAAGTTTAAGGAAACAGGATCCATAGAAGATAAACCATGCAGTGAACCTTCAAGGAGGTCCATTGACGATGATACAGTGACTGCTATCCTGGCTCATTTTAACAGAAGTCCCAATAAGTCTCTTCGGCGATTGTCCGCCGAGAGAGGAGTATCGAAAAGTAACATCCATCGCATTCTTCAGGCTCACAAATGACATCCATATAAACTTCAGATCCTACAGAAATTAAACGAAGATGATCCCGACCGGCGGATGGAATTTTGTGAATGGGCTACGGAACAATATGCTCGGAATGCCAATTTCCCGTCCACCATTCTGTTCAGTGACGAGGCTGTTTTTTATGGAAATGGTGAGGTAAATCGACAGAACACCCGCTACTGGTCTCAAAACAACCCTCACTGCTATACCTCTTCAAAGGAACAAGGTGCATCTCGGGTGATGGTATGGTGTGGCATTTGGAAGGATTGCATCATAGGCCCCCTCTTTTTCGATGAACATGTCAATGGAGGCACCTACCTACGTATGCTCAAGGAAGAAGCATTTCCCAGTGTCTTGAACAAGAAGGAAATTTCCCAACATGGTTCCAGCAAGACGGCGCTCCTGCACATCACAGCACCCAAGTAAGGGAATACCTGTACCAACAATTCCCTGGTCATTGGATAGGACGTCGAGGCCCTGTGAAATGGCCAGCTAGAAGCCCGGATCTCACGCCACTAGATTTTTATCTCTGGGGCCACTTGAAAGCTGGTATACGCAGAGAAAATTAGGAGTGTTGAACATTTGCGGCAGCGCATTATTGGGGCATGTAACACCATTACTCCTGACATCATTCACCGTGTGCTTGCTGACTGGGTATCACGTCTGAATTTGTGTATTGAAAACAATGGTGGACATTTTGAGCACGTTCTCTAAATAAAAACTTTTGTTTTGCCTTTTTTTATTATTTTTCCTATGATGCCGGACTTATGGGACACCCTCTATATATATATATATATATATGTGTGTGTGTGTATGTATATACATATATATATATATATACCACTACACCAAGGTCCCCGATCAGTCAAAAGTTGTAATTCTCCTACATACCAGCGGAATCGAATGCCCTGAGGTGGCATCTTCTCATGCCGTACATACTGTATATACATTTTAACTGCAAACAACACACAGTATAATTAATATATATACACACACAGAGTTAACTAAAATATCACGACTTAACCTAACCAGTCGTCATGGGCGTACAGTTGACCTAACCGGGCATTCAATAATTTTCCTGTAGGTTTAACGAAAATATCGTTTAACGTTACATGAAATCCCTGAACATTTCATGAAATCCCTAGTTACACAAATTCCCTGTATATATATATATATATATGTAAAAAGCGAACAATGAACAATAGTTTTATGTTCGAATGTCCATTTTTACGTTAGAAGCCAAAATCGCAGAAGCGAGTTTTGGGTAAAATTTCGATTTTTGTAATAATGACTTATACACTATGACGTCACAAAATAACTTTATTCCCTTTACGTTCCCACTCTGTGTCTCTAATTCGTTCTTGTAAATCTTCCTAACAATGATTCGTACTATACGTACAAATTCAATAACTATGACGTCACATTTTCCCGTCATTAATTTCCCTTCATCATATCTCTAGTATTCAATGTATGAAAATTTATATATCATCATAATAAAAACTGTACACCCTATAGAAGTCATTATTTATGTTATGTAGTATAAATATAACTATTATTCGACCATATCCACGCCCCCATACGTCCATATTTTAGCTTGACCGCTATCCTTTATTAATTTTATTACTTATTCATTCATCTACCTATTGTCTACTTATGCCCTATCAACTTATCAGTCTATTTTTACTCGTGTCAATCTATGAAACGCAAAACTTTCGCAGTTCGTTCTAAAACGCAAAAATACGTTCTCGTATTATTTTAAAAAAAAAGTGCGTTCAACCCTCGCAAGATATTCATAAATGCTTAGTAAGTTATTATCAGAAATTCCACTCATCCCAGCATAATTTGAACGCTTCTAAGATAAAAAAGGTCTCCTTTCGCTTTGATTCGAATTTATAACATTATAGCATATTATTTCAGTAGTAGATATGTCAATTAACTATTTGCTAAAATTGTAATTAAATGTAATCCTTTAATATAATGTAATTGATGTAATGTACTTTAATGAAACTGTAATGAACAATAACTTGTAATGTACTTCAGTGAAACTAATTAAATGTAATGATTTAATTTATAATGTAAGAATGTACTTTAATGGAATTGTAATTAAAACAATAATAAGTGAATATGAATTAATTGGTAATTGTAATCGTAATTGTAATGAACCAAAATTAATACGTACTCAGTCATGTACTCAAAATTGTGCTTATGTGCTAATACGAAATTATATCGCTTTCAGGAATGTAGAATCAGCGATAGTTGTTCTTTTTTATTTTTTTATTTTTTTATTGTTTTTAGTTGAAATCTTTCAAAAAACATCTGATCATGTGTTTAAAAAGGGGGGAAATTTAACCTTCAACTGTTCTCCCCCAAACATTTAAGTTATATTATGCGTATATTTGTAAAATACTTCACTTCATTATAGGACTTCATTTAAGACACTTCTAGATTAATCTTCATTATTAGAGATCTTCTCATTAGACTTCTTCATATCAGCACCTCATTAGGGGGGCAGAGGCCCCTTGCCTCCTTAACTTAAGTATTTTTAGATTCCGGCCTGAGCCATGGTCGAAAGAGGTCGAACCTCTACCCCTTGTAATTCAGAGTACCAACTGTAATTTTTAAGAAATAAAGCACACTTTAAGAAGTTTTTATCTTTTTCCTTCGAGCCGTGCTCGCTTTAGAACTTAGTCAGAAAAGTCGATAATTATAAAAAGAGAAGAATTAATAAGCAGAAAGAAAAGAATTAACAGAGTGTCGACCCCCTAAGGCGACCGAAAAGAATTATAGAAAAGTATAAAGAAGAAGCATCCGTTGCAGCCTCCTAACTAGAACCCCCTTCGAATCCGAACCGACAAAGGGCCATAAAGGGGGGGTTAACATATATATATATATATATATATGGGATTGAACTCAGAATGGTCCCCTGAGGTTTTTTCATGATATAGACCGTGCATGCAACAAGAAACTCTTCTGGGAAAATTAAATCCACTATACTGTAGTCCGAATAAGTAATGGTAAATGACAAGCACATGGTCTAACATCATGAAAAAGAAAAAAAACTATAGTGCTTGTCATTTACCATTACTTATTCGAACTATACGGGAGTTAATTTTCCCAGAAGAGTTGTTTCATGCACGGTCTGTGTGTAACATACTGTATATATATATATATATATATATATATATTATATATATATAATATATATATATATATATATATATATATTATATATATATATACACCTTTCAACCTTTCAAATGTTCCATGCGATGATTCCTCATTTCACGAAGGTCAAGCTTGTCGCCCCTCCTCTCGAGTTGGCTTCGTGAAGTAGTGAGTTGGTTTCTTGTCCTCTCCACCTCACATAGCCAGGTACGCCCGGGTCATCGGGGATTGTTCTGAGCCAGGCATCTAATCTTCTTTTGAAGATGTCCACTGCAACACCACTCATGTTCCTTAGGTCTATGGGTAGCTGATTAAACAGTCTTGGTCCTCTCACAACAAAACTATTTTCTTTCAGGGTTAAGGATGTTCCCTGTCTAGCCTTTAATTTGGGAACACGACACAGTCTTCCTTTTCTACTTTTCATGTTGTTTGGGGAGTTACAGGGTTCAGAGTAAGATTAGGGACTAGTTTCTCCATTATTTTCCAAGTGTAAATGATGGTGTATCTCTTTCTTCTCCTTTCCAGTGAATATAGGTTTAGTTCGCGTAACCTTTCCCAGTAATTTAGTTCTTTGCACCCATTGATCTTGGCTGTGAAGCTTCTCTGAATCCCTTCTAGCTGTCTAATGTCTTCTTTTTTATATGGGCATGTTAGGACCGAGCAGTATTCCAATTTGGGTATGATCAGTGTTTTCAATAGAGGAATCATTATATTCCTATCCCTTCGTTTAAAGGTTCTCAGTATCTGCCCAGTTATTCTCTTTTCTCTGTTTACTGCTATCTTATTTGTATTTCAAATTTCGCATTGTCAGTCATTACAACCCCTAAATCTTTTGCAGGGCCGTTTCTAGCATTTTGGGGGGGCTGATCATTTGCTGATCATTTGCCAGATATGTATCAAACATCTGCCTTATATACTTATAATATGATATATATATATATATATTTATATATATATATATAGTTTTTGCATATATATATATGTGTGTGTGTGTGTGTGTGTGTGTGTGTGTGTGTGTGTGTGTGTGAGAGAGAGAGAGATAGGCAGAAGGAATTTTTTACGTCAGTTTTTACAATAGAAGATGTAACGAATATCCCGACGGTCATAGACATAATACCTTTTGACAATGGTAATATTTTAGATAATATTGTGGTTAGTGAAAGGGAGGTAATGCGCTATATTGATAAAATGAAAATGCATAAATCACCGGGGCCGGATTCCATATATTCCATACAACTAAAAGAATTAAAAGAAAGCATTGTTGTGCCGCTAACAAAGATTTTTAATGCGTCTATTTCTGAGGGGTGCGTACCAGATAATTTCAAGTTAGCAAATGTAACACCTATTTTTAAGAAAGGCGATAAAGGTGCGGCTGGAAATTATAGGCCACTCAGTTTAACGTCTGCTGTAGGTAAGCTACTGGAATCAATAATAATTAGGGATCGTATAGTCGAACATTGGAATTGCATAACTTGATTAGAAATACGCAGCACGATTTTAGGCGAAACAAATCTTGCTTAACTAATTTTTTAAATTTTTTTCAAAGCGTGGTTGAATTTTACGATAGTCATCGGGCGGAAGATGTAATGTATCAGGTTGTAACATAAATTTTGCTCGATTAGAAAACGAACGATAGATAATAGAATAACCTTAAGATAATGTGAAATAGTTTTAGAAATGTTGCAAAATACACGAGGCGACAGGTTCGCACAGGTTATATCACGATACAGAATGATACAGAATGACTTAGGCTAGTGTAGGATTAGGCTAATGAATATTTTCTCTGATGTTTTTCATACAGTTACAACGCCACCCCTCCAATATTACAGTAATTGAAAAAACATGGAGCTCACGAAAGAGCATATTCGACATGTGATGCTGTATGAGTTCCATGAAGGAGCTAACGCTAGTGAATCAGCAAGAAACATTCAAAGAGTTTATGGAAATAATGTTGTGAGCGAATGGATGTGTAGGAGATGGTTTGAGAAGTTCAGAAGTGGAGACCAGAGTCTGAAAGAATATCAACGAACAGGATGACCAAATGAGTTAGATGAAGAGTTGCTGAAAGCAACAGTGGAGGAAAACCCAACGGTAACTGTAAGAGAACTTGGCTTACAACTCGGCGTTAGCCATATGACCATTCATCGTCATTTGAAGCTTTTAGGAAAGTAGTGAAGGTTGGAAAATGGGTTCCGCATGATTTGTCACAAGCGAATCTTCAACATCGAACCGATATTTGCACATCACTGCATTCTCGGCAACTGCAGGCACCGTTTTTTAATCGGATCGTCACTGGGGATGAAAAATGGGTCCTCTATAACAATATTAAACGTCGACATCAGTGGCTTAGCCGTGAAACAAAGCCTGAACCTCAGCCAAGGGATGGACCCCATCCAAAGAAAATTTTGCTATGCGTTTGGTGGGATATGCAAGGAATTATTAATTTTGAGCTTTTGCCAGATAACCAAACAACCACAGCTGAAGTCTACTGCCAACAACTCCAACGATTGAAGATGACATTACAAGAAAAACGTCCTGCATTAATTAATCGCAGAGGCGTTCTATTCCACCATGATAACGCGCGCCTTCACACTGCCCGAATCACTACTGCCCAATTGGAGGCATTTGGTTGGGAAGAAATGCCTCATCCACCTTATTCTCCGGACATCGCAACTTCAGACTACCATTTATTCAGAAGTCTGCAACACCACCTAGATGGACAAAAGTTGCAATCCAGGGAAGCTATCGAAAACGAAGTGTTCGCTTTTTTTTAACTCGAAACCAAGGGATTTCTTCGGACGTAGCATAAACAAACTTTTCTACAGGTGGGAGGAGGTTATAGAAAAAAGAAGGGAATTATATTGATGATTAATTTGTCATTATGTCATTTAATTTTTGTTTTGAATAAACTAAAAATTCGAGCAGATTTGTCCTTATAAGTCCTTTAATTTTTGATCTGAATGAACTAAAAAATCGAGCAGAATATAAGTTACAACCTTATATTTAGATTTTCAAAAAGCGTTTGACACCGTACCATACAAAAAACTCATTGAAAAAACTAAGGCTCATGGGATCAGGGGTGTAGTAATAAACTGGATAGAAAAGTGGTTGCGAGGTTGGAAACAGAGGGTGGTCGTTGATGGAGGCCCCTGGCTTTTTCTTACATAAGGGGTTCCAAAAAACCTTAGCCCCCCCATTTGCAGCTTACATGTTTACTTATATAGAAATAGTTTTTAGTGATTATAAAAATATATAAAATTCTTTATTTATTGCAGGTATTAAAATTACTCTAGCTGATAAAGTGATAATACAGGGTGTCCCAGAATTAACTATCCATTTCAATGAAATCGGACAAATTTTTTAAAAACACACTTTTATTTATGTTTATCATGTTTTATACGTGTTAAAAATGTATAAATTTCTAAATTTTTTTCATAATTTTATTTTCATAATTTTTTCATTATCTGGTCCAATGAAAGACCGTCTGAAGTCATAGAATGGCAAAGAGACTCTCCAAAAGTTAACGTGTGGCTTGGAATGACCAAATCCAAAATTTATGGCCCATTCTTCTTTGCGGGGCAACTGTAACAGGTACCGTCTACCTTGATATGCTTCAGCAGTTTCTCGAACCACAGCTTCTTGATGATGGCATTCTTGATAATGTTGTGTTTCAACAAGATGGAGCACCATGTCATGCTCTAATTGTTCGAGAATACCTCAACAGACGCCTTCCGAATCGGTGGATTGGACGTGGAGGACCTCGACCTTGGCCTCCGCGTTCTCCGGATTTGACACCCCTGGATTTCTTTGCATGGGGTTTCATAAAAACAAAGGTTTATCGTCAAAAGATCAATGCTTCTTGTTGAAACACAACATTATCAAGAATGCCATCATCAAGAAGCTGTGGTTCGAGAAACTGCTGAAGCATATCAAGGTAGACGGTACCTGTTACAGTTGCTTCCGTAAAAAGAATGGGCCATAAATTTTGGATTTGGTCATTCCAAGCCACACGTTAACTTTTGGAGAGTCTCTTTGCCATTCTATGACTTCAGACGGTCTTTCATTGGACCAGATAATGAAAAAATTATGAAAATAAAATTAAGAAAAAAATTTAGAAATTTATACATTTTTAACATATTAAACATGATAAACATAAATAAAAGTGTGTTTTTAAAAAATTTGTCCGATTTCATTGAAATAGATAGTTAATTCTGGGACACCCTGTATAATGGCTTCTCAATTAATTGGTGATTCGGAGAGGCAACGTGTGATAGATCGCATACGAGCAATAACATTTCGGGAAGCTCGTGATGCTGGAGCCACCTTTATAACACGTTCATGGGTTGCCAAAAAGTTGCGAAGAAGTGAGGACTTCGTCAAAAGAAATTGGAATAAAACTTTGGATGAATGTGAAATGGATACAACCAAATCTGGGCGCCCAAATTTGCCACTCTCTCAGGAAACAAAGGACATCATTGAAAGCGGTACGCGTAAGCGGAAAAACAGCTGTGCTAAACTTTCTAGAGAGATCGAAGTGTTGAGAGGAAAGATCGTTAGTGGTGAGATCATTCGACTATACCGTCATAGGCAAGGTTTAAAGCCTTGCATGAACTTCCAAAGCCAAGAAAAACTCAACTTAACATCGATGACAGAATGTGGTTTGCCATTATCTTGAAGATTGGGATGTCGCTGATTTCATGCATTTAGCTGTCTCCGATGAATTTTTTGTTTACGTAACACGTCGGCCTAACTACCAAAATGATCGAGTGTGGGCCACAACACCAGATGAAATCGATGACAATGAACATTATGGCGAATTATTAAAAAGTCCAGACTGTGTTGGTGTGTTTGTTTTGTTCACTGCAAAGAAGCTCATGTGGGTGCTGAAGCCAAATGGTCAGAGTTGGGATGGACAGTATTTTCGTGATATTATTCTATCCCAGCATGTCATTCCTTTTCTAAGAAACCCAAACAATGTTATGGATGTCGATCAGGTCACACTTCTTCACGATAAGGCCCCCTGCTTTAAAACATTAGCCACTCAACAGTTGTTGCGGAACCATGAGATCGATTTCTTTGGAAATGAAGAATGGCCAGGAAATTTTCCTGACCTGAACGTCTGTGAACACATTGGATCAGTTATAAAGGACAAGGTTGAATGTCTCTTGCTTCAAGAGCCTGCAGCAAATCGATTTTCGAAGGATACAATGACGCAACACATTGAAACTGTTTTAGCAAATTTGCGTAACGATCAAGACCTATTCACGTCACTTTTGGCAAGCTACCCAAAGCGAATTCAGGCTGTCTTGGAAGCCAATGGCGGGAACACCAAGTTTTAATTGTTTCTCATTAAATGCAGGATTAAATTCTCTTTTGTAAGGTATGTTTAGTTTTACTGTACCTCTAATGGTTTAGGCTATGGGCGGGGGGGCTAAGGTTTATTGGAGTCCCGTATATTAACGATTTAGATGTCGGCCTAGTCACTACAGTTTCAATGTTTGCGGATGACACGAAGTTGGGTGGTAGGGCAATTAATGATCAATATAGAGGTAAAATCCAGGAAGATCTGAACAAAATCGTTGATTGGTCAGTTACATGGCAAATGAGATTTAATGTCGATAAGTGCAAAATTTTACATATAGGTTCGCGTAACAGTAATTTTGCGTATTGTATGTCAGGGAAGGAGTTGGCAAGCGTAGAACAGGAGAAAGATTTAGGAGTTATCGTCACTGGTGATTTAAAAGTGTCGAAACAAAGTACAGCAGCGGTCAATAAGGCGAACAAGGTGCTAGGTTTTATAGCTAGGAATTTTGAGTACAACTCGCGTGATATTATTGCTCCTCTTTATAAATCATTAGTTAGACCCCATTTGGAGTACACGATCCAATTTTGGAATCCGCATATGCGCAAAGATATAGATAAAATCGAAAAAGTTTAAAGACGAGCAACTAACATGATTCCGTCGCTTAGGTGGAAGTCGTACGAGGATAGGCTTAAGGTGTTAAAATTATGAATGGGTTCGATAACGTAAATAGAGATAGCTTTTTCGAAATATCACAATATAATAGAACTAGAAATAATGGGTGTAAGTTGACAAGTAGAAGGTTCGAGAGCAGTTGCCAAAAACGTTTTTACCACATAGAATAATAAATAGGTGGAATAGTTTGCCGGTAGAAGTAATTAGTAGCACTCTATAAACATGTTTAAAAATCGACTAGACGCATATGTTGATATATTGGGTATAAGTTAAGGTAGTAAAATTAAGGTTTTTGTGGTTCGGAACCCACGTAAAATTGTAGGTCCCCTCTGCCACCACGGAGGACATCGCAATACACAACTACAAAGGTATTATACACCTAGCTAAGACGGTAAAAAGACCAGGTAGAGAAAGAGAAACCAATTACTCTAAAGATAAATTGCAGTATGTATGGGTTTATTCATTTTAAATGGTCTTGAGTATTACGATACGGCTGTATTCAGTTAAATAAGAGGTAATATTCGATTTAGCACACATCGGTGTTTTTCGATTAACACATATTTTTCTGGT
This sequence comes from Bathynomus jamesi, assembly GCA_023014485.1. Classification (NCBI taxonomy): domain Eukaryota; kingdom Metazoa; phylum Arthropoda; class Malacostraca; order Isopoda; family Cirolanidae; genus Bathynomus; species Bathynomus jamesi. Next base: position 9,944 of record JAJOZX010013615.1, on the reverse strand, counting down.
CAATTTTTAGTCGTTTTGCACGAATCTGGCATCCGTTTCCTGTGCAAACGTGTATTTTTTTATATTTCTTCACTCGAACATATCTAGTTTTTTATCTAGTGATTTCACCATTTTTTATTTTTTCGCTCCTCATTTAGTAGCCATATTCGCGATACGTTAATTTTTTCGTTCTTCATTTAGTTATCAGCCGTACATATTCGCGATAGGTTGTGCCCTTCCTGTGATCTTGATCTTGATTTTGAGGTTAAGGTTAGCTTAAGGTTAGGTTAGATTAGGTTAGGTTATTCATTAAGGAAAGATGAAAACATATTTTTCTGGTCAATTTTTAGTCGTTTTGCTCGAATCTGATATCCGTTTTCTGTGCAAACGCGTAGTTTTTTTGCGACATCATCAAGTGAACATTTGCACAGAAAACGGATGGCAGATTCTCAAAAACGACTAAATATTGACTGGAAAAATATGTTTTCGTCGAAAAACACCGATGTGTGCTAAAACGAATATTTACCTAAATAACTACCAATTGTAGATAAAATTTCTAACAGTAAAATTTAAATTGCTCGTGCATTTTACTTAATTGTCTTATTATTATTATTAAGTGTCTTCCCTAAACAAATGAGGCGCTCCGGACCACAACCTGCCAAGCGCCAGTGGGGCCAAAATTGAGTTATTCATACCACTATCCCGTGGGTGAGTCAGGAAGCAGATTGTGGACCTGTACGTATGGTCGAAATCAATCAAATATCGTTATTGGTTCAAAAGTTATGGCATTCTGCAAGTTGATGGAAGTTAATGGAAAACAGGCTTAAATAAAAAATATAAATCAAGAAGTAAACGTAATATAAAATAACACTATATATAACAATGTGTATATACTGTCAACATATATATATATATATATATATATATATATATATATATATATATATATATATATATATATATATATATATATATATATATGATCAACGTATAGGGTGTCCATAAATGATTACCCTGATTAAAGCATGCTATAACTTTTAAATAAACACTCGTATTCAAACACAGTTTTTAATCATAAGTAGATAAACATACAAAGTTTTGATACATAGTTAATGAACTTAATAAGCTTCCACATGTGCACCCCTAGTGGCACGTAAAATGTCTAAACGGTATTCACCCTCACGCAAACACATTTTCCAACATTTGTGGGTTAACTGTTGCAATTGCATCCGTAATGCGTTCTCGCAATGTCTTGATATCTGGAACAACTGTTGCATAAACCAAATCTTTAACATGACCCCAGAGAAAGATATCCAGCGGGGTAATGTCTGGTGATCTTGGGGGCCATGGGATTGGCCCGTCCCTGCCAATCCATCGATTTGGAAATGTTGCGTCGAGAGTTTCACGAACAACATGCGCCCAATGAGGGGGTGCCCCATCTTGTTGGAAGATGACAGTTGGCTGCCTGTCCTGCAGCTGGGGGATGGCGTAATTGGTGAGCATATCCAGGTACACAGTTGCGGAAACAGTGTTCTCAGTGTTTCCACCGTCCCATCGGAAACTGGTGGTCTACCACTGCTCTTTCCCTTTTCCACGTTTCCAGTTTCCAAGAATTTTTTCATCTACGACTTAATTAACTTCACATCAGGTGGATTCTTTCCATACTTTGTTCTGAACCTTCGCTGAACACTGACAGATTTTGTTTCTGCAAGCCACGCAACACATTGTGCTTTCTCTGTCACAGACGCCATCTTAACTGAACAGCTACTACAGCGCTCCTTGTGGCGAATGCGGTAGATGAAACACACCAGCACAGAAACTCTATGCGTGTACGAGATCATTTGTAAAAAGAAAACGGATGTAAGATTCGTCATTAAAACATGAGAGCATACTGTTTTCAGGGTAAACATTTATGGACACCCTGTATATTCATTACCAGTATTATACTTCACAAAAGTCATTTGGTGCAAATAAACGGCGTATTTGATCCTATTAACAGCGATGTAACAAATTTATAATGCGATATTCTACTGTATATTGCGCTATGGAAATACGAGTATAAACCTCTATATAATTTTCAGAATAAATCTTAAAAATATTTTGTGCTGAGGCGCACTACCATGTAAAGATGTACCCAAGCGAGACCTTGAACTCAAATAGTAACTTGATTCAAGTCTTTTAATATTATTATGCTGTTCTTCGGTCGTTTTCAAGGTCTGTCTTGTAAAAGTCGTGATTCGGTTATTAAATTACTTATTTTGCACACACACACACACACACAAAAAAAAATACTGTTATGAATGAAAGTCATTCACAGTCAATTGAACAGTCATTTTTGGCAGTTTAACTTACCTAAACTTTATCCTAAATCTCTAAATGGTGTACAGTAGGGCGGAGTGAAAAACTCATTTTTCGAATTTTCAAATTGGCTAGTGTGGAAAATGTGTGGAGTAGTGAGAAAATAAGCTGGTATAAATTTAAAATCATAACATTAATATCTTCAGGTGCCACAATGACCTTCAATTTGAAAAAAATTGAAAAAAGCAGATTTTAACCAATAATTACAGAAGAGTCCACGATGCACAATAGACAAGAATTTATTCACACTTGTATAAAAATATAGCTCAGTCAACCTTTAAAAAAAGTTTCTATTCTCTAAAAACAGTTTTTCTATAGTCAGCTCACTCAGCTGTCACGTGAGTACCTCGGTTCAGTGTAGCTGTCGCTCTCGTAGCAGGTGGGTGTTCTGTTGTTGGCGTTACTCAGATAGTCTAAACTATATTTCTTATATATTTTGCATTTCTGTATTGTGTTGCCCTAAGTTTGCCATGTACTATTAACTGAAATTAACGTATAATTGATATTAGCTTTCTTTTTCAGATTTGTATACTTTCAAAATGTCTCGAGTTTGTGCAAAATCAACCAGGGCCTCAACTGAGTGCCCCATGTTTGGTATGGGGGAAGATTTGTGGCACAGGAATCTTCCTACATACGAAGGAGTTTTTAAATATTACTTGTTTGTAAGAAACGATTTGAAACAGAATACTAATAAAGATCCTTCAATATCTCAAATATTAGAACAAGTTGTTGATAAATTGAAACAATTTGGGAAAGTGCTTCCGTCCCAATTCTGTCAGACAGGCGAATTGAAACAATGTTCAGAAGCTACCACGAAAAGTATCGTGTCATTATGAAGCCATACCAAGCAGAAAAAATTCTGAAGCTTACAAAGCAAAGATTGATATGTTCAAAAAAGAAGCACACACGAAACTTTTTGACATTGCAGCGTGCAAGTGCAAAGTACTAACACAATGTTCTTGTCCCAAAGAAAAAACGGTTCCAAAGGAAGAAGTGATGTTCCTCTTAGATCAAAGGAGTGAAAGAAAACTGTTTATTGATAGAGTAGATATTACACTCTCAAAGAAAAAGCATCTACGTTGCTAAAAAAGCAAAAGAAGCTGTGAGGCTCACCAAAGAATCTTCACAGGAGAAATTGCAGGATACAAATGTTGAATTATCATCATCGACATCAAATAGTGAAAGTGAATCTGGCGAAATATCAGACGATACATTTCCAGAGCCATTTAGCTCGAAGAGAAAGCTCGAACAACCTGAAGAACAATTATTCAAGAAAAGGAAAACTACAAATCTACCTTCAGTGGCTACTGCTTGTGACAGGACTGCAGTTTCAGATCGAGCTGCAGCATTCATTGTTAGTGCAGTATTGCAATATATTGGAGAAGTTTCTATTGACAATACATCTGAAGTAGTGGATAGGAGTAAAATCAGAAGAGAAAGACAAAAGAAGAGATCAGAAATTTTGAAAGATCAAATCAGGTCCCAATCAGAGGAATCTATTTTGATGGTCGAAAAGATTCTACACTCTTCCAAGAAAAAAAAGAGTCCAAAGTATATCAGAAGAAGGTAACAGAAGAACATATCACTTTAGTGAGAGAACCTGGTTCAGATTATTTGGGCCATTATTCTGTGAATTCTGGATCAGCTGAAGAAATATGTAAAGGAATGTTTGAGTATATTGGAAATAATGACATGAACCTGGAAAACCTTGTTGCCATTGGATGCGATGGTGCAGCAGTCAACATTGGAGAAAAGGGAGGCGTTATAAGGCTTATAGAATTGAAGCTGAAGAAGCCAGTTCAACATTTAGTGTGCCAGCTCCATGCCAATGAATTGCCATTACGCCATTTAGTTGCAAAGCTGGATGGAAAAACATCTGGCCCCCGCGGATTCACCGGTCCTATTGGCAGGAATTAGAGAACTGTGAGAGTCTTCCTATTGTCGAGTTTGAAAGGATTGATGCTGAGGAACCAACTGTAGACTGTGAAGATCTTAGCACCGACCAAAATATCTAATTGATATTCATCAGGCCATAACAAAGGGATATTGCTCTCCAGATCTTGCTCATCGTAGTCCAGGCAAAATGGCACATTCACGATGGCTGACTACAGCAAATCGTTTGCTTCGTCTATACGTTTCAACTGTAAGTCCATCTGAGAACCTCATGAACATTGCTTCTTTTATAAAGAAGGTCTACATCCCAATGTGGTTTTCTATTAAGCAAAGTACGTCTTTTGTCAATGGCTCAAAACATGTTTTCAAAACTATTGAACTAACAAGAACACTGAATGACGAAGTAAAGGATATTGTAAACCCTGTCATACAAAGAAATGCATTTTTTGCAAATCCAGAAAATATTCTAGCATCAATGATTCATGATGACCGCAGCGCCATAAGAGAATTAGCGTGGAGGCGAATAAAGAAAGCAAGGCAAACAAACAAGGAAAAAGTTGTGAGGCGTTTCACAGTACCTGTTATTCAATTTGAAGCTACTGATTATACTGATTTAATTAATTGACAAAAATGCATTGTCACTGAACCACCTGTGACAGACACCTGACAGAAAATGAGATTGAAGAATTCATAGAAAACAAGAGTACCCCTCCATTCGAGAAATTCCCTTGTCATACACAAGTAGTAGAAAGAATGGTAAAATTAGTGACTGAAGCATCATCAAAAGTATTTGGATTGAACGCGCGAGATGGCTTCATAAGATCAACACTTCAGTCACGTAAAAAAATGCCATCATTCGAAGTAAAGCTGAATATAAAGTTTAAATAAAACGTTAATAGAAAAAAACATGCGCAAGGATGGGTGGTTGGGAGGGCATGGGTGGAGCTCGACACGCAGCCACCTCCTCGTGGTGAGTTCTGGATTATTTAGATCATTAATCAAAAGAACATTGATCTAAATAAACTAAGAGCTGCGTAATTCAGTAACTATTTTGGTAATTGGAACACTTATATATAATAATAACAAGTAAGTTTCAGTTATTGTACTAATGCAGAATATAAGAAAATCATTATATTTCACCTTTTCGACGGCTTTGTGGCACCTGAAGATATAATTTCGCAGGACTAATATTTATGCACAGTCATTATCTATAGCACCGACATATTTTCCGCACTAGCCATATTTGAATTTCGAAAAAACGTTTAAAAACCTCATTTTCGATCCGCCCTAGTGTACAGTATATGTAGCGCTATAATTTTGGCCACGTCGCTGCATCGCTTCACATAAGATAAGCGAGGTTAAACAACGTTGCGTCTGTTCAGTAATTGGAGGTGACTTTTGCATTTAGATGTAGTGATAGGTGGTTCGGATTCCACGTAAAGCTGTAGGTCCCCCTCCGTCACATGACAGGCTATAAATATTTTTTTCCTAAATTGCAAAATTTAAAAATTTTAATATAATTTAAGTTAAAAATTTTAATTAGCAATGGAATCACCCTCCCCCTTCTAATATAGTTTTAAAAGTTTAATTTTCAATAGAATCACCCTCCCCCCTTGAATATAACTGTAACCTTTAGCTATAATGGTCAAATTCAGCACGAGAAATCGAAAGGAAGAAGTATTCAGGAAAGCCTCCCTTCAGCTTCTTGGTTGCCATGGCAACGTACTGATGCCACGCTTATATATATTCTGCCCTGTCAAAAGGCATGAATTCGTGAAATGGAGGCCCAAAATCACAAATCCTCCGCGAGCTTTATCATGGCCAGCCAGTGGGAGGAGTTAAATGGCTGTTGCCTAGCAACCAGATCTTCGGAGTCAAAATTATTGCTAAATACCAAGTGAAATTGAATTTTTATTTAGTTATTATTTTTGTTTACACGAACCTGTTACGTCGTCATTCAACTCTTTATAAGTGAATTTAGTGTTATTTATATGTGATTTAGTGTACCCAACGTAGGTATGTCAGTGTTAACTTGTTATTTGTACGTCTTTAAAGGCTACGTTATGGTAGTGTTATGTTATTTGTAAGTTTTTGAAGGCAATATATCAGAGTTTATATTCTTTGTGTGAACTTAACCCATCAAAATGGAAGAAGTTACTGACATAATCGTTTCACTATTGGACATTTCTTTTGTTAGAAGAAGCGAAGAAAATAAAAGATACATTTTAAATAAAGGTAGATCAACTCCAAATATATCTTGTGTTCAAATAAATAAGAGCAAAAACAGAAGTTTTAAATCTAATTGGTATGACAGATATAAGTGGCTGTGTAGAAGTTTAAAAAAAACCGGTTTGTTTTGCTGGTCTTGTCTTTTAGTTGGTGTGAAAAAAAATGTATGGAGTGACGAAGGGTTTCGCGATTGAAAGAACTTGGCAAGGAGCTTGGAGAGACATTCCACGTCGAAAGAGCACATTCGAAATGATATTTGTATTAAACAGTTATCTAAACAGGCGTTCAGTATTTTTGAACAGCTAAATGAACACGCGAAGAGATCGAAAAATGAGTGCAATTCAAAAGTAGCAAAGAACAGAGAAGTCTTCAAGCGATTGATTGATTTAACTTGTCTCCTCTGTAAACAAGAATTGCCTTTCCGTGGGCATGACGAATCGAAGAGCTCTTACAATCAAGGAAATTTTAAAGAAATCTTCAATGTAATGCTCAATCATAATGAAGAAGTGAAATCCCATTGGGAAAAAATGGGGGCCTTTACTGTACTGGCTTGTCAAAAACAATACAAAATGACATTATTGATTGTATTGCGGGAGAACTGAAAGATGCTATACAAAATACTATACAAAGTGCGCCATTTTTTTCAATTCAAGTAGATAAAACAACTGACAAGAATGAAAAAGCTCAATGTTCAATCATTTGCCGTTGTGTTGACAGAAATGGACATATAAAAGAGCTACCCCGACTTATGAGCGCAGGACAAATGAGCGCCGACAAATGAGCGCCGACAATTGAGCGCCAAGACAATTAAGCGAAAGACAAATGAGCGCAAGACAATAGAGCGCAAAACAATAACCTAACCTAACCTAACTACATTATTTTTAACATCCTTAATAAATATTTGTTCAGGCTTATTTTGTTTCTTTTATCCAGTTTTTATTTGCTTGCTCTCGCTCAATTGTTTTGCGCTCTTGTTTTTGCGCAAAACAATAACCTAACCTAACCTAACCTTTTATCCAGTTTTTATTTTCTTGCTCTCGCTCAATTGTTTTGCGCTCTTTTGTTTTTGGGCAAAACAATAACCTAACCTAACCTAACCTTTTATCCAGTTTTTATTTGCTTGCTCTCGCTCAATTGTTTTGCACTCTTGTTTTTGCGCCAAACAATAACCTAACCTAACCTTTTATCCAGTTTTTATTTGCTTGCTCTTGCTCAATTGTTTTGCGCTCTTTTGTTTTTGCGTCAATTGTCTTGGCGCTCTATTGTCTTGCGCTCTTTTGTCTTGCGCTTAATTGTCTTCGCGCTTAATTGTCGGCGCTCATTTGTCGGCGCTCATTTGTCCTGCGCCCAATTGTCGTGTCACGTATAAAATAACATTTTCTACGTTTTTATGATGTTGGACAAGACAAAAGTGCAGCAGGCATTTGTCAGCAGCTTGTGGAAATATTACAGCCATTTGATTTTCTAAATAAACTTATAGCGCAGACTTTTGACGGAGCAGTGTTATGTCATCTGAATTGAATGGGCTTCAAGCAAAAATTCGCAGCTATGCTCCTCAAGCTCTTTTTACCCATTGTTTGGCGCATCGTTTAAATCTAGTATTGCAGCACAGCTGCCGTAACATATCAGCTGTTAATATTTTCTTTGGCACTTTACAAGGAATTCCTGCCGCCTTTCACAAATTGACAAAAAGAACAGCCGTCCTTGACCGAATCGTGGGAAAACGAATACCAACCAACAGTGAAGTAAGATGGAATTCCAATGCAAAAATTGTCACGGCAATTTCCACTGAAAGGGTTAAGTTCATTGAGGTTTTTCAGGAACTCATGAATACCGATGAGATTACAGATAAAACAATACGTCAAGCAGAAGCCTACAAAAATAAACTGTCTGAGTTTAACTTTGTGTTTTATCTTCTGGTCTTCCAAGGCATCTTTTTGAAAACTGAAGTGGTTTATAATATTCTCCAAAAAAAAATCAATAGATATTCAAATGTGCATGGATCACATATCTATTTGCCAAACAGCCATAAAAGATATGCGAAATGACGAAACATTTCAAAAGTATATTGAGAAAACACAAACAGCAACTGGACATTCTCCTTGTGCTTCGAGAAATAGACTTGAAACCAACAATTCAACATCTTGCTATTATCGAAAGAATTTTTATGAGATCATTGATAATATTACTACTCAAATAAGGACAAGATTCTCGAACATGGCATCTTTAAAGTTTCTGCAGCCATCCAACTCAACCCAATTTGCAAATTTCCCCCCAAAATTCCTGGAAGATGCCTTAAATTCCTTAATGGAAACTTCTTTGACAAACAGTTTCTACGAAATGAGTTAATGGCTGTTTATGCAGAAGAAAACAAACATCTTTTTCATAACACTGATATTGAAACTATATTGAATAATATTGTGGAAAATGACTTGTGCGATACACTACCCCAAGCTTATAGACTTTTCAGTCTCATTGCAACCATCCCAGCCACTACTGCATCTGTTGAAAGAAGTTTTTCTTGTCTAAACCGCATTAAGACATGGGGCAGGAGCGACTTTCAAGCTTGGCATTAATTTCTATAGAAAAGGAATTACTAGTGAAACTATCGAATCAACCTTGCTGGTATGAAAATATCATAAATAAATTTGCTGCTGGAAAAGAAAGGAGAATTATTGATTTTCTTTTCAAGTAGAAGACAGTAGTATAGCCGCAAAAGGGGAGAGTGCAAGAATGTTGCAGGTTATTATGTAATGTTGCAAAGGGGGGTGGGGTTGTTGAAAGGGGGGTGGGTTGTTGCAAATGGGGTGGGGGTTGTTTCAAAGGGGGTTGTTGCAAAAGGGGGTGGGGGGGAAACTTGGAGGCGGCGTTATCCCCCAGGAGAAAGGAGGAGGAGGAGAGAAAGGAGGAGAGGTGTTCACCTGGCAGGAGCCAAGTGCACATTAAGACTTCAGCCGAGTTGGCGTTGTTTTATAGGCTCCTAATCAGCCAGTTGGCGTAAATGGCTTGAGTTGCCAGATACCGCGATACCATTGTATACATTATTATAGACTCCTAATCAGCCAGTTGGCTGTAAATGGTTGTCAGATACCTCTTTTTAGCAGTATTATTGCATACATTATTATTATATACGCCTAATCAGCCAAGGGGGAGAGTACCATGCAGGAGGTACACATGCAGGAGGTACACACACATACGCACACATGCAGGAGGTACACATGCAGGAGGTACACACACATACGCACACATGCAGGAGGTACACATGCAGTAGTTACACATGCAGGAGAGAGAGAGCTGAAGGAGGGAGAGAGACGCCTGTAGGAGAGAGAGAGAGAGAGAGAGAGCTGAAGGTGGGAGAGAGACGCCTGTAGGAGAGAGAGGAGAGAACGCCTGAAGAGAGAGAGAGAAGAGTAGTTGCCTTTAAGGCATATTATTTTTCGTTTTCCTAACCTAAGAGGCCACTAAGGGGTTTACCAAAGGGCCAA